>VWZY01005982.1:0-95538 GCA_013399075.1 Chloroceryle aenea | reverse complement strand
TTCTTTTCTTACCATAGTCATTGTTCTGGCAGATTCCTCACTGAATATTGCATCTAATATATTGTAACCTGTTTCCACTATGCCATTGGGTGCTGTCTTCCCTGTCCTAGTGGACTTTACACACCATATCCTCCTTTCTACAGATCAAACTCTACGTAACAAGAGTTAAAGCTCACTTTGGACTTACAGAAGCAAACATGATGTTCCATTCCCTATCCTCCAGATAATATATTTTGGTAAGCCTATTTAATGCATGTTATACATAACCTGGTGAGTTATGGAACATCTAGTCAACTAGACCTGGAACTGACACCCTTGGTTTTCCAGTTTTCTATGCCATATACACCTGAGCTGGAATGCTCCATTTCCAGTTTTTGAATGAACGTGTACCTTTGCACTGACACAGAGTGAAACCCCAAGGCATCAGGACAGTGGAAATACAAGAGCGAGGCCTCTAGAAACAAAAAGAGAGTTTGTGGGTTCTGTCTGGAACCATAGACATTTAATTTGAATGTATCCCAAACTGTTGTTTTTCATGCAAAAAGCAGCTTGTTCTGGCCAACATTCTATAAGAGGTCTTTGCCAAGTTATGAACAATGCTTCATCAAAACAGTATTGTGCAAAGCATGTAAGCATATGCCATAAAGGTTATGATGTTATTCCTTCCAGCCACAGATGACACGTGTTTTCACAAAGATGTTTCAAGAGGAACATCTAATTCAATTAATAGCATTCTTTCAGTTTTGAAATTATGTGCATACTTTTCAGATGCATCACCAAAGTTTAATCTCCAGCATGCATGCTGAAAATAATGCACCAAAGTTCACAGAAAAAGTTACATGTGGATGAATTACATATTCATGGTGAACACAACAATGAATAGACACATGACTGAGACAGAAAGTCTAAAGCAAGTCAAAAACCAAAATAAGTTACTTAGACCAAATAAAATCAGAGATAAACTAACTTTTCTACTTTTGGATAACGTGATACTTTGATTAGTACTTATTTAGTCATGTGTGTATGAATGTAACAGTAACAGAAAAGAGGGGAAGAGTCCTTAATAGGGAAGAAAGACAAAAGAGAGAAGGGCTAAATTCTGTAGATCACACAATGGAGTAGAACCAAGGGAGAACTGGGACAGTACCGAGACAGTGTGCTATCCTTTTACATGGCTGCGGATCACCAGTTGCCACCACACACCCTTACACTTCTCNTACACCCCCCTTATGGGATGGTACACACCATCCAGCAGTGGCCTTGGTCTGCATACCAACTCTTGGTAGTAACTCTAAACATGGGTTGTTATCACTGCTGGCAGTAGACACTGCAAAAAACATGCTTCTAACTTCAGAAAGTGCTGTTAATTAAAAGTACTGAGCTGAAAGGTAAAATCACTGAACAGAATTAGTCCTGTTTTCACCCAAACCAGGACAGATGTCTGAGTCTAATGTGAACTATTCATATTACAGTCCTATCAGGACCATTGCAAGACTGTGTACAAGGCAGCTGCATCAGTCTTTATGCCAGACAGTGGGAAGGATTAATTCTTTACCTAAAGATTTATACAGACTTCACTCATTCTTATCCTCTTCAGAAATAGGTGGTTGTGCCTGGCATCACCACGTTCTTCATTCTAGCCAAGCTTCAGGAAGGCAGAGACTGCTGATGGAAACTGCATATGCAGACTGTGTGAACCATGGAACATGCATTTATGCACCTGATTACCTGTACAACCCTGCAATCCCTCTGTTGTAGTGCCAAGTTATTCCAAGAAGCATCTACACACTGACCATGGCTAAGCAATGAAAAATGATGGTACTGAAGAGACAAAAGCCAGAATGTATCCTTAACAAAAATGAGCAGTCCTACTTCTTTTCACCTTGACATCGATAAAAATAAGGAGAGTCACAGGGGGGTGCTTTACAGCTCTGACTCTCTCTCACTATACTTTTGCAAGAGGGAAAGCATTGAACTTTTAGGATCTTTCATCACCTTTCCTCTAGCACAACTATAGCTGCTATTACTGGGGATATTTTGATTCTATATGATACATATATCCAAATCTCTGTGAACTTCATATATTAAAGGAAGGCGGGATTGCACTCTCTGGATCTAGCCAAGTCTTGCACCATTTTGTTCTTGTGAGCCTTGGGACACACAGAAGACATGCATTACTCTCCTTTATTGCAAGACTTCTTTTCACTTCTTACATGCATGGACTTCAGTCAGTCTCACTTCTGTGCCTGGTAAGATCATGGAGCGGATCCTCCTGAAGGCACTACTGAGGCAGATGAATAACGATGAAGTGATTGGCTACAAACAACATGGCTTCACCAAGGGGAAATCATGCCTGGTGGCATTCTATGAGAAGGCCACAACATCAGTAGACAGGGGAAGAGCAACTGACATCATTTACCTGGACCTGAGAAAAGCCTTTGACACTGTTCCGCATGACATTCTGGTCTCCAAGCTGGTGAAATATAGGTTTGATGGAAGGACAATTCGGTGAATAAAGAATTGGCTTGATGGCCTCTCCCAAAGAGTAGTTGTCAATGGGTTCATATCCAAGTGGAGACCAGTGACAAGTGGAGTCCGTCAAGGATCATTAGTGGGACCAGTCTTGTTTAACGTCTTCATCAGCGACATGGACAGTGGCATTGAGTGCATCCTCAGCAAGTTTGCTGACAACACCAAGCTGTGTGGGGCAGCTGACATGCTGGAGGGAAAGGATGCCATCCAGAGGGACCTTGACAGGCTGGAGGGGTGGGCCCATGCTAACCTCATGAAGCTGAACAAGGCCAAAGGCAAGGTCCTCCATCTGGATTGGAGCAATCTGTTCGAGAGCAGCCTTGAAAAAATGGACTTGGGGCTACTGGTGGATACGAAACTCAACATGAGCCAGCAGTGTGCTCTTGCAGCCCAGAAAGCCAATCATATCCTGGGATGCATCGAGAGAAGTGTGGCCAGCATGTTGAAGGGAGGTGATTCTCCCCCGCTACTCCACTCTTGTGAGACCCCACCTGGAGTACTGCGTCCAGTATCTGGAGCCCCTATTAAAAGAAGGACATGGATGTGCTGGAACATGTCCAGAGATGGGCCACAAGGATGATCATCGGGCTGGAGCACCTCTCCCGTGAGGACAGACTGAGAGTTAGTGTTGTTCAGTCNCAAGAAAGCTGGGGAGGGACTTTTTAGGCTGTCAGGCAGTGATAGGACTAGAGGGAATGGATTAAAACTAGAGATAGGTCAATTCGGGTTAGACATTAGGAAGAATTTCTTCACCATCATGGTGGTGAGACACTGGAATTGCCCAGAGAGGTGGTGGAGGCCCTATCCTTGGAGATTTTTAAGGCCAGGATGGATGGGGCTCTGAGCAATCTGCTCTAGTGGGAGGTGTCCCTGCCATTGGCAGAGGAGTTGGAACTAGATGATCTTTAAGGTCCCTTCCAACCCTGATGATTCTATGATTCTAATTCTATGATTCTATGATTTACATATGGAGAAAGTCAACATACCATGCTTTCCTTGTCCATGGTGGTTCCCTTCCAAAACCAACACCATCAACAAGTATCTAAGGTAACAGCCTTCAATCTATATAACTGTGTGACATTTTGCAAAATGTGCCAAAAGCAAATCTCACACGTTGACAAGTGAGATACAAAACTATAGCTCAAGTGCTAAAGAAATCTTAGTTCAGTTGCACGTACTGAAAAAAATCAAAATTTGTCTTTGTGTGACAGTTCTGACAGTTTCAGTAAAACATATAGTAACATACTCAACAATTAATGGCAAACAGCAAAAGGTTGAATAAGACCAGTAAAAAAAAACAAACCACCCAAACAAACAAATAAAAAAATCAAACCCCCACCACAAACCAACAAAAACCTCATATCCAGTATATTTTCTGTTGGTGCTTTTAGTTTTCCTTAGTATACAACTTCCACAGATTGAGTGAGTATAAAAAGGAGCAAACCAGCAGGAAACATACAAGTATCTTCTCAAAAGATGAAGCAGGCTGAATACAGCACATTTCATGCCTGTAAGAGGGAGGTGACATGGACAAAAAAGGTAGCTAAGAGAAAGGCAGTATTCTTCAAAATGAACTCCACCAAATGACAAGAGAATGGGTGTTATGACTAGCAAGAAACATTCAGCCTTTCTGCAAGAATCTTTTTGAACAAAGGGCTGATGACAAAGGTAATAGAAACAGCAGAAGACAACTTTGAATGGGAATCCATAGGAAAAAAAGAAAAAAAACCAAACCAAACCAAAAAAAAACCCAACAAAAAACAAAACCCCAAACCAAAATAAAAAAAAAACCAAACCACCAAAACTAAAAAAGCCAAAGTGGTTTAGTGCAAAAAAAGACAAGAGATATATACACACACAGAGACACACATATTTACAAAAGTAAATAAAATGAGCTATATGAACTGTTTGCGGCCTGTCAGATTGATAAGAAGTAGCTGACATTGAATTAAATCTAGCAAGAGAATGTAGTTCCTTGTAATACTAAAGAATGTGGACAACATTCTTTGTTTGCCAGTTTTTTGACATCTACAAATAGCAGTAACACCAAATTCAAATGTCTTGGATTAAAAAAAGACCAGTACTCAATATGACATGACATTACATGGCAGCATGGTTAGAAACAGCAATGTTACCATCCTGTTGTTGGTGAGACTGTGGAAGTAGGGATAAAAAAAAAACATTTACGAGAGTGCTCTTTAGTTTTAGAGTTTGCAATTTTGGGAATGCTCCATATTAGATATACAAAACACCTCAGGTCCAGCTGGAAGCCATGAATCTTCTATATTTGATTTAGCAACCTCCAACTGAGGCACCGAAAAGAAAAAGTTCAAAATTAATGGGAAGTTCTGAAATAGTTGAGATTAATGACTTGCCAAAGGCCACACATCTACTGGCTTTACAACCACCTTACTTCAGTAGAAAGACACATGACAGGTATAATCTTCAGTGGAACTTTATTGTTTCAGTGGTGCATTTCCTAGTTTCAAGTGACGTAACAGACAAAATATGTCTATAAGCGAACAGATGAGTGAAAGTAATATTTTAAACTAACATGGTTTTAGAAATGTTTCTTAAGAAGGAAATAGTTTTTGCCATTCTGAAAACTTTATCCATTGGGCATCATAAGGACATGCTGCTGAACGCATGAGTTTCACAGCTTTTAACTTCTGCAATTTTGAACCAATGCAATCTTCCAGTGTTAAGGTCATTTAAAATAGACACTGAACATCCAAAACCAAAATTGCCATTTCGTTACTATTCTGACTGTACTGTCACAGCTTTCAGCCCATACAGGAGTCTTGGCCACTTCTTCCTGAACTACATCAAAGCATGAAAGAAATGGTACTGCAGACAAGCTGTTGCTAGAGCCTGAAGGGGAGATGTGCACAATCAAAGCTCCAGCAACTACTATCTAAAATCATAACACGTATTTCCTCTTGGAAATATCCAGGCAGACCAATTTACAAGCAAGCCTCTCACTGTATTAAGAAAGACACTGACTGACTTAAATAGGTATGGGTTAGGAAGAAATTCCTGTTTGCAACACAGGAAGCTCCACATTAATATAATCCATACTTGCACCCCAAAACTTAATCTCAAAGAAAAGTAAACTTGTTATATGGAGCTATTGAAAACTCTTGGAAGACATTTTTGCCATGAATGCTGATTCCCAGCTCGCATAGATGAGATATGTCATTAGGATTCTACATAGCAGAGGTTAAGCCACTAGAGAGCTATCTAGTTGCTAAATTTAAAATAGAATTGGATTGTTTTACTTACAACTTTTTGTTACCAGTCTTGTACCTCAAACATCTTACTTAAATGTTATGTGCTTCTCCAGGCTTGTTTGAGATTTGGGACAAAGTGGATCAAGGTGAAATACAAGGTAACATGACAAGTTCAAGCAGCTTAGATCATAGGAATCTCTGGGGGATTTGTAGCACGAAACATATTTAAGAGATGCAGGGCCTGAAAATTATTTACTTTTGCACTGCACAAGGACATTGCACAGAGTGATACTAACGAGGAAGAAGAATTTCCACAACAAGCCCAAACCAGTGCATGTCCTGTGAGCAAAACACTTCAGAGTTGTGGGCAAACTGTGAATCATAGGCATTAAGTCACATTATATGTTTTGTGTAGGCATTAGCACAGGTAGAGAGATCAGACAGACACAGTATGACACCCTTACTGAACATTTCTTAATCAGCTCATATTACAGTAACTAACAAACAAATGCATAATACCTAGATGTGATCCTAATTAGGGTTTCTGCATGTCCTGTGCCATGAAACCCTTGGAGGAGTTTGTAGATTAACGAACGTATTTTCTTGGTAATACACTGCTTCTTTCCCACAAACTCCATATCCCACAGGGGTTAAATGGTACAGTTAAAATAGGCGCAGGAAAAAGCATGAGACTTAAAAATAGATGAGGAATCCAGCAGGCAAAGATACAGGAAGAGGTCTCTGAGACAGGCTGCAACATGCTCATGGAGGGCTTGGTAAAAAACAAAACTTGAAATCTTTTGCTTCATTTAAGCCAGTACCCTTTTACTGATGCAGGACTTCATCCAGACATCAAACGTGGATTGGATCAAGTGAATGAAAAGCCAGTGTAGTGGGAGACAGCGACACTCACAAACATTTCACCGTTTATGTGGAGTGCACAGTTCGATGGCCTTTGAAAGACACGCTTGGCTTCAAGTCCGATAGCTTATAAACGGAAGCATTAAAACAAGATATGCTTTGGTTCTGAAGGAATATGAACCTCTCCCCTCTCTTGTGTTTTTATGGAAGAGCAAGTCTGGAGGAAGCCTTACTGGGTTTGAAACTATGAAAGTTATTACAAATTTTTAACCTTAATGCAACAATGCAGCATACTGATTAATGACTAAGGTAGTACATACAATGCATGCTTAGACACAAAAGGCAAGACTAACTACATGGTTGAATTTCCATACATCTGGCAGTGAAATTCTTCAGGGTCTGCAACCTACAACATACAAGTGACCAAACTTAAAAAAATCCCTGAAGCTTAACCATTAGGTACTGTAGCAGCAATTCCTCATATACATATTTGCATGTGTTGACACTTCTGAAAGGAAGGTTGTTGAGCAGTTATGCTGGAAAACAAACATTGCATAACCTTGAGGAGTAACCACAAGAACAGAAAAACAAGTGCTGCTGCAGCTGGTGTCTTCCTCCCACTAGTCTTCGACTACTGAAAAAAAAAAAAAAAAAGAAAATATTAAGTCACCTGAGGGTCTTGCTGGTATTTAAATAACTTTCTTATAGTATATAAAGCTTGCCATTCAAAAGTCTAGTAATCACTTCCACACCATTACTCCCTACTCCTCCAAAGAGTTTGGCTACACACAAAACAAAATAGGCTCCCAATACTTTTTCAAAGGTTAGGCTCAGTTTGTCTTTGAATTTGGTGAATAATCTTGAAAGAATCACCTTCCTTGGGAAGGGAATACCTAGTTGTGAGGTATACCCATGGAATGATCCATGTGATGATTTGTAGAAACATTGGACTTACAGGAAATGTGTGACAGTGGCTCAGAACATTTCTGTTTGAAATTTCCAACTGGAAAATAACAGCAAACATAACAAAAGAGTCTCCCATGAACTCAGTTCCACCTGAGTATTATGCAAGCTTTTCAGAGGTTAAGATTTTCTTTCCCTCCAGCCACAGAACAAGATGGTAAGCATGAGATTCACCAGCAGATCTAGCTTTTGGCAGTAAAAAAGGAAGTGAGAACAAGTCACAGGTTGAGCAACTCTTCTTTCATTTGTGGCTCTATATTGCAGATTGGGGAGAAGAATTACTTCCCAAATACTACCCACAATTTAAATCCCAAACACCTTTGGACCAAGCAAAAGGCTATGAACATGGTCCTGTTGTCCCCCCCCATTTTCAGGGGTCAGGTTCACTAAAACCACTACTGGACTGTAGTGAGTGGAACAGAAGAACCATGGTTCTATAGTGGGAAATAAAGTTTGTGAAGTACAACGTTCTGTATGTCCCTCTGTTCCTGCAAAGCCTCATACAACAGCAGCAGCTCCAAGCCTACAATTTAGCCCTTATTAATAGGTAATGATTTCCACTGTGTATAGCTCATGCATACATGTGATGTAAGCATCAGGAGTGCAACTGACTACTGTACTTCTAAAATTCAGCACAACAACAACAAAAAATCACTTGATGCCAATTACAGTGGTGAATATGATCCTACATAATGAGACTGGCCATGGGAGAAAAAGAAATGTGAAAAAAACCCTGTACTGTATGTTCAAATTTCATCCAAGAGTAAAACTGAAGCAAATGGCAGGAATTACATGCTTGCTATGAGGCATGAAGCCAGAGCTAAAAGAATTGCCTCTATTCAGTGTCTCAGCTTTAGAAATGAGTGGATAAACAATTAAACAATGGGTTTGGTGTACAGTTTCACTGCAGTGAGTCAGAAGCAGTGGGGATGTATAGAGTAGTACTTTTGGAGAACTGGTGCTTGCATGAGGATGAGCTACAGCACCATCACTTCTGATCCATAAGAAACAAAGAAACCTGGCAGTGATTGAAAAGCACGCCCTCCCCATGCCATGGATACCACTTCCAAAGCACTCAAGCAGTCCAGAATGCCTGCTACAGTTCTCCAATGCCAGTCTTAGACTAAACAGCACAATGTAGTAAACACAGGAAAAACATATTACAAAGTCCTTTGGTGAGCAGGGAGGGAAGATTTCCATACTTTAAGGCCTTGGCAAGTACAATCTTCAGCCAGGCCTGACTGCAATCGCTGTCTGGCTACTTTATTCACCTATTTCTGTAGACACTGGCCTTCCTCCAGTTACTGCTGATGCTTTTCAAGCAGAGTGTGCTTTCCAGCAATACTCATATGCCTCCAGCAGCTGTCCTGGGCCTCTGCAACAGCACACACTGCTTTGGCCATGAACGTGCCTGCTGCCCTGCCTGTCACAGCACTGCCATCTGAGGGCTCTTGTTTTATCAAAATGCTAGGACTTTGGCCAAAGATTTTAATTGCTCCTTAAACAAACCCTCAGCTCCAGGTCTCATGCCCCAGTAGCACATGCTATAGAAGATAACACTCTTTAAAGCTAAGGTTTGCAGCACTTGCAGGTTATGTTTTCATTCTCCATTTTCTAGCTGTGCCACAATACATGTAATGGGAAAAGGCTTGTGCAGGTACCATATACCTCCTAATGTCAACAGTCCTTGGAAGAAAAAGTTCTGGTACAAAGCTGCGTTCTGCCAGCAGACAACTGGTAATAATGGATATCTACTGCATGACCTAATCCACCTTCCAGATACTAAATTCAGTTCATTATGTCTTTCCACTGGCTAAGTGTCCTTAAAACTCAATACAAATATTCATGTATAATCCAGAGTTTACTTGAAATGTTGTTGATATAGTCTTGCTGAGTGGTGTTACACAAGATGATTTCACACAAGATTTCACAATTTCCTAAATTAGACTGTGCTGGGAGTGGCAGTAGAAGATGAGGGGAGAAGAATGCTAATATTTGATAAAATTAATTCAGTGTGACACAGAGTCAGAGCCATGCATCCAAACATCTGATTCAATTATAAACTTGAAACCAAGGATTTGAAACCCCCATTGGATATTTTCCACTAGAGAGATACTTGTCACCTACTGCTATCCACTTAGGGGACAGAAGAAGGGATGGACAATGTATTCTGTGAATACTGGAAAAAAAAAATATACTGCAAGTAACAATCTCCCAAACCCTTCACTCTGTGTTCCACTTCCTGCTCCTTATCTCTTGCCTTTGCTCTGTTACATGCGCTCTTAGTTCTTCATTCACTTTTTATTGTATTCCTTTAACCTTCTTCACTCAGAAGGAAGGCCCTTCACTGAACAGCAACCTGGCAAGTTGCACTCATACTGATTACAAAAGCCAAACCTACTCCTGGTGAAACATGTCACAGAAGACAAAAGCACAGCTCTTGATGATCAGGTGGCCCAAAATACATTGCATAAAGCTGCTCTACCACTTTGATTAGCAGTCCCTCTGAGAACATCTTATCCTCCTTTCTCTTCTCACTGCATATACCACTTGTCAGATACTGATAAAAAATTACTTATTTTCAGTTGTAGCGTGGGGAAGATAAAAAAAAAAAAAGGCATCACAACCTGTAGGTAGGAAGATCAGAGATATCTGTTCTTGCTTTTATTGTTTCTCTGAAGTCTACACATTCAAGAAAGAATGCTTTCCTTTCATTATACAAATGGCTAGCTGCAAACTTTCCCTGCTTAGAGACTGCCTAGGCACTATCCACACACTGGGGCAGAAATGGAGTCACTAGCTTTTCAGGAGGGGCCACAAGAGTGATGTCTGAGCATAAATCCTGTTCTAAGGTGACAGGCTCCCTTCCTCCCTCCAAAAAAAGGGTTTGACATATTTATATATATGTACTGAGGTTACAAAGACCCACATATTCAGCTGCCAGATAGTAGAGTAGCTCCTCAGCTTCTTCTAGGACCCTAAAATCTGGCAGAATAACCACAGGCTTTAGATTTTTAACCCTGCTCTTTCTATCACCTATGGCTAGTTGCTGGCATGGGCAGAAGTTTCAAAAAGAAAATCCTTCACCTCAAGTTACACAATCACAGAAATTTTGTAACGTAGTTTCATATATTATAGGTGAATACTTACTTGCACTTACTGCAACAGAAACTGAGCATTTGCTGTTCACACTGAAGACCAAAACATAAGAATATTTTAAGAATGTGGACAGAACTGTGCCTTAAGAAAAAGAGCAAAGGTATTCTGCTATTTGTCACCACGGCCCTGGCATCTCCAGCAATGCTCTACATAAATCAATTTACAAGAAGTTGCTTTTTTTACCTTAAGTTTATGTGTAACCTCAGGATCACCAATTGTGACTATGTCCTTTCTGCTCCAAGAAAAAAAAAAACTGGGGAGGGGAATCATTCCTTGTATTAGTCTTATTAGTCACTGATTAGTTTTATTAGACACTCTATTAGTATAGAATAGAAATCATTTCTGAAAATAACTGACAGCTTGAGGGTTCAAGTCTGTGGAAAGTGCTAAAACACCTACAACTCAGTGGAAGGCACAAGATCTCATGTGACTTTTGAAAAGGGAAAGTAAATATTTAAAGTACTTAGATGTTTTTGAAACCTCTACCCTACATACAAAAAGAGAAAAAAACCCCACATTTATGTAGGCCTCGTGCTCCCTTCCTAAACAGTAAGGAATGCAGGCCCTGTTGAGACAAGCACAAAATAATCTGTAAGACTGCACTTTTTAGCAAGGTGCATCAATTACATGACTAAGATGTGGATGTAAAGCGGCTGGCCAGTCTTCCAGCTATGCTGGCTCATTTCAACATCACATGCAAAGGTTATTTCACTATAAACACATTTTACGCAATGACAGTGATCTCCTGAAGGTCCATTTCTTCATCCTAGGAAAAATACTCAGATAGTCTAAGGAGCACAGTGGTCTTACCTCTACCTACTTGCCTCAGCAATAGTAATTTGTTTTAATCTCTATTACCACAGGTACTGTTACACGTTCAACTGACTGCAAAAGATCACACAGTACCCCAGACTCTAAGGCTCTTCATTAACATGCACTTTACTGCAGGAGCCAGGATTCAATTGGCTGCCATTACTGAGTTTTAATTTCTAGTAAACATCCAAAACCAGCTCAGAACTACACAACAATCCACAAGATTTAATGACAGGAAGCAGCAGGTTTCAGCCTAAAGATGTTAAGCTTTGCTCCTCACCCCTCGGTTCTTTATTCATTTCAACATTTTAATGTTTATTTCCTAAAATACTTTGGGAGGAGGTGTCATGGCAACAAGCACTCACAACAAAGTGATTTCCCTTTCCGCTCCCTGAGAAACAGCTATATTCTCCTCACTGACAGAGCTACCAGCTAAATTAGGTAACAGGCAATTTCCAGAAGGTTCATAAAAATCAAAGACATTTGTTCAGTTTTTCTGAGCCTTTGACTCAACCCCCTTCTCACTGCAGATAAGCAAAGCATCAGATGCTCTCTCTCCTTTCCTTGCCAAGAGTCATGCTCTGAAAGAACAAGCTTTCTTCCACTCCAGCACTCACACAGCCAAACTACTACATTTACCCAATGAAAAGCTTAAGTTCTCCTTCTTCCTGCTGCTTCTCCACACCATCAGTCCAACTTAGCTCTTTATGAGACAAGTGTTTTCCACTACCCTTTCTGCTGTCTGGTTCTCAGCCTCTGCCTTAACACCTACTGAACTTAAGGAAAGGTGACATGGTGATCCTATTCCAGATAACAGAAGATGATAGAGAAGAATATTTTAATACTTTTCCCAATGAATGCAAACCTGTAAGACTTCCCTATTCTCACTACTGCATAAACTATGCACAGGAAATATTCCTATAAGGTAAACTGCAGTATTTACTTAAGCAAAATTTGCATTCAAGCTTTCACAGCCCTCCCTCTCTTGAGTGTAACAGCATTTTTATCTACAACATGGAACATGCTAGCTAACAGCATGAGGCTTTATTGCTCAATTCCTCTCTCAGACATATTCCATAGGCTTTGTCTGTAATTGTGCCATTTACTACAGTGCATTACATCTCTTGAAATATACATTAACTGTATGAGTGCAGAATACAGTAGGCACTTTTTATATTAGAGCTAACCCTTTGAGTTAGGAGTGGGGAGATTAAGGGTTGGGAAAAGGCCCCCTTAGAACTCTGTACCCTTGCCCCAGCATTCACATTAAAAATGCTTGTGATGTTTTTCATTGTGTCATTCACTACTTGCAGAAAGTCCTTCTAGTAACCTCCATAAAAGATGGAGCAAAGTCCATAACATACGTGATGTATGCCCTGAAGACAGCTTTGGGAAATTCAGAGATCTGGGATGGAAAGAGGGCTCTCCAAACACGTGACAGTGCTTGGACTGAGTATTTCATAGTGACTCTTTGCTCCTGCTGTTATTTTTACATACTTATCCTTCTCCTCCCCCTTTGTTTCCTTGTATTTTCTCCCTGTTTGAATTCATTTGCTTCCATTTTTCTTACTAAATGTTTTTGTTCTCTGGATGCTCTCTGCATATGTGATGCTTGCTACAGGAGCTGTACCCATGCAGTGCTAAGTCATGTCACTGCCCTGACGTGAGAAACACCAAGGTCCAAGTTCAGAAAAACACTGTTGATTTTGGTGGACCTTTAGGACACAATTAGGAAGTCCTGACTGAATACAGCTGTCTGTCCAAACCAGGGACACTGCTTGTAGGACACCTTCAAGGAACAAAGCCAAATGTGAGCAGGAAACCCCTCACTGGTGGCAGGCAGAATAGTTGGAAAGCATTTAAGACAAGCACTTAGTGGAAAAGGATAGATTGGAATGAAGAGGAGAAACCCAGGTGTTTGGGTTTTTTCCCCTTACTTCCTTGTTAAAAATAAATGTTGTCTCTGCCAACTGGCAAAATCAGTTTACCACCGAAACAGAAAAGAGGGATGCAGTTCAGCTCTTTCCTTACTCTGAAGGCATCCATGTCCCGTTGTTTGATCATAAGCTGTCAGATGCTGAACCTCCACTCTTCCCTGCAGGAGAAAATCACAGCTCACCTGTCCTTTCATTAAGGGTCAGCTGCTATTAACTTCCTCTGCATCATCATGCTTGTTGCTTCCTGATCTGCAGGGTTTCTCCCCTGGGAAATCCCCCTAGCCCAAAGAAAAGCTGTTGTTCAAAGATGAGCTAAGGAGTCAACCCTCTCTTTATGCAGCTACTTTCAAATACAAAGACATCTCCATCTCTGTGTGTGGAGTGAGCTCTAGCCAGAGGGTGTGTGGTCTGATTCGTTATACAAACATTAACACTTTTCACCCAAACAACGGCATTAAGTGTCTTATTTAATATTTTTGTCATATAATCACTAAAGCATTTCCACGTGTTATTAAGTATCACTACATTCTAATCTGAACTGCCTGTATGGTATTATTTTTGAATGGTATTGCAAGTTACAACATTCAAATACAGAGAATGAAAATAAAATCTAAGGTAGCTATTGTATGAAGGTTTCTAACTTACATACAAATGTTGTCATGGCAGTGTACTAATTAGTGCAACAAGTAATTAAGCCTGCGTCCTTATTTTGCCTGTACAAGATTTCTGTTGCAAGCATCAGCCTTCGCAGTGCCACTGAAAAAATAGGCAGTTATGGAAGAAGGACAAAAACACATAGTGACTGAACATGATTATATAATTATATTATTTCTCTTATTCTGAGATGCATCATGGCAGTTCTGTGCTATGGAATAAGTACATTGTTACTAGAAAGGCAGCACCCTTGCTGCTGGAGGCTGCAGAGTACAGCCCGCTTAGTTCCCCAAAAAACATCCCATTCACTGAAGAGATTTATTATGATTTTCTTCTATCTAGGTTTCTTGGAAAATGCATTACATCATGTCACTCATTCACTGTGCTTTGTTCAGCACTTGTGCGAGACAAAATCATCAAAAACTGTTAAACAGCCAGCACTGTCCCGTGGCGTTTTGATGTCACCACAGTGGGACAAACCGTCCCTTGTTCTGGGCTGTTGTTGGCCACAGTCATGGTTCAGATGAACCCTGATGTGCTCAGCTGGACAGAACAACACTGGCAGCTGTGAGACGAACATATGCAATTAGCCAGCACCTGCCATGCAGAGCAATTGCAACTCTCACTCAGAATGTTAAGCTCTCCTCTGATAAAAAGAAAGCCAGAATAACCACACTGGAGAAACATTATACATTAAACAAGCAACTGTTGTAGTGCCTAGGTATTATTAGTCAAGCACACTAAAACCCAGAAAATAAACAAGAGAGGGTGGAGAGTAGCTACGCACAGATTGCACCCAAAAGCTAAGGCAGTTGCTATTTGTATAGACCATTACACTTTTCTCCCCTTCCCAAAGGCATTGTCCACTTGGATTTTACAGGTAAGGTTTCATCCTAAAATCAAATTACTACCAGCATCTTACTCTGCTGAATGTTATGAACTTGTCTTCTTACTGGCCAAAGTTTTTCCTCTTTTTAATACACAAACCAACAAAAAGGAAACTAAGCTGCTCAGATGGGCAATGAATATTCCCACTGTAGAATGTATTCAACCACTTAACTGCAGAGAACACAAACCAGTTGCCTAGCAGATGTAGTCAGACCATCTCTCCCACCACATTTTTATTCTTGAAAACAGGTGAATGGCCAAAACAAAGGTCAGTTTCATTACCCAAGTAAATAATCTGGGTTAAAAGTATACTATCAGTATCTGTAGTCCAAACACCTTCCAGTTAGCACTTTGAGTGCTTGGTTTCCTTGAATCCAAGTGAATGTATTTGATTCTGATCAACAATAAATCCTCTGAAGCACTAATTTGAAGTCCACATTTATTTTTTTAATATTTGCTCAAAGTAAATTCTGGTTTACACAATTACTTTACAACAATGCAAATTGTGCATTGGAAATTCATGTTGCCAGAACTTTCTATGGCAGTTACATTCAGGAAATGGAACTACTGCATAAATCGGGAAACTAACCTATAAAATAAACTGCAAATACTCAGTCGTCTGTCTGTAAACCATCAAGAATGGACTGCCCACGGAGGTGGTGGAGTCACCATCCCTGGAGTTGTTTAAGGAAAGATTGCGTGTGGTGGTAGTGACATGGTCTAGAGAGAACTTACAGTGGCCTTTCAGTACTTAAAGGGGCCTGTCAGAAAGATGGGGACAGACTTTTGAGCAGGGCCTGTTGTGGTAAGACAAGGGGTGATGCTTTTAAACAAAAAGAGGAAGATTTAGACCAGAGAGCAGGAAGACATTTTTTACACTGTACGACCCTGGCCCAGGTTGCCCAGAAAGGTGGTAGATGCCCCATACCTGGAACTATTCCATGTGAGGTTGATCGGGGCTGTGGGCAACCTTCTCTAGTTGCATATGTCCCTGCTCCCTGCAGGGGGATTGGACTAGATGACCTTGAAAGGTCCCTTCCAACCCAAACCATTTTGTGATTCTGTGTGACTCTGTGTAAATACCTAGTACAATGTATGAAGAGTGTTAAACAGCAAACTGTTTTGTTGTATATCCACAGGCAGCTTAAAAATAATCAAATAGTTCCATAGGCAGCTGAAGTAAAGAAAAACTATTTCATAGGGACATCAGACTGATGCCCAGAAAGGGGAAAATTCTGATACAACTTTCCATCAGCATGGATAAGGAACTGTCCTCTAGCCACTTATATGTTTTCAAAGGACATCAATGAAATCACTTGTTTTTATCACAGAACAAGCTGAAAACTTCTTCAGTATGAAACATATCTCTAATTGAGTAAGCCTGACTTCCACAACAACAACAACAACAAAAAAAAAAAAAAACCAAAACCAAAACAACAACAACTAAAAGGAAGTAGGACCATGCAAAGGAGATTCCAGGAATTTAGCTCTGGACTTGTAAACATTTTTCATCAAGAAAAATTTCTGTTCCTCTGTCTTCTAATGAGGTCCAGATTTGCTTTCCTTTTATTCAAAAACATGTCCTCAAATACTTGTTGCAAAATGTGAAGTCTTACAGACCAAGTGCCTTTGATTTCAGCTATATAAGAAACAGGATGGTACACTAAGGATAGTAAAGATAAACAAGAACTATAACAATCTCACTAATCGCTTAAGGAAAGAGAGGAAGAAGATTTAGGATTCATCTCTACTATACATTTCTGGTTGCAAAAAGAAACTATTTGGTGAATCTGCTTTACAGGGAGATGGCACATGCTCTTCCTCAAAGGTGGGTTGATCAGATGGAATGACAAATGCTGGAAACTTAAAATAACTCCTAGGGAAAATTACTGTGAATAGTCACTCCCTGATCTTGGCAAAGCCTATTTAAGCCTGAGTGAATGAAGTAATCACTGGATATAGTAAGCCTTTCCTGGAGGATATTATGTGATTACAGATGTTTACAGAGGACTGGTAAGTGTGCAAAGGAAGTCACAGAATCATAGAATCATTCAAGTTGGAAAAGACCTTTAAGATCATCAGGTCCAACCATTAACCAAACACTGTCAATTCCACCCCTAACCATGTCCATAAGTACCACATCTACACATTTAAAATACCTCCAAGGCTTGTGACTCCACCACTTCTCAGGGAAGCCTGGTCAAGTGCTTGACAACCCTTTTGGTGAAGAAATCATTCCTAATACTCAGTCTAAACTTTCCCTCATGCAACGTAAGTCCATTTCCTCTTGTCCTGTCACTTGCTACTTGGGAAAACAGACCAACACCCATCTCTCTGCAACCTCATTTTCAGGAGTTATAGAGAGCAGGAAGGTCTCTCCAGAGCCTCCTTTTCTCCAGTTCCCTCAGCCATTCCTCATAAGACTTGTCCTCTAGACTGCTCACCAGCTTTGTTGCCCTTGTCAGAACACACTTCAGCACCTCAGTGTCCTTCTCACAGGGAAGGACCCAAAATTGAACCCAGTATTCAAGATGCAGCCTTGAGTGAGGAGTGAGGAGTACAGGGCCCTGTACACAAGTCTTCTCTCAGTACATTCATTCCAGGGAAAGGTATAGTTCCAATGCTCCCAAAAGGAATTACTGTCATATAGCTCAGTGTATCAGATATGCCTGCTTCAAAACAAGTTAAACTACTGTTAGTTTACAAGGAAGAAATCATAGCCAGGAATTTACAAAATGAACATCCAAAACTACATCAAAAGTATCTAAAATAAGGAACCCAGTTTTCAAAATGTCTGTGTGCCCAAAGCTCTAAGAAATATCATTGATATGTCTATGCAGGGACATACTGGAGGATAGGGAAACCTGTGAGCCACCTCCCTGAGTGCCAGCTGGTATAGCTCATGTTCCTGTGTCACATTAAATGCACATCTTTCTCCCACTGCTTGAGTTTCCTGGAAATATCTCTTAAGTTTCTGCACAGTCCTTAGTGAGATTGAGTGATCATTTCTGTACTTCACACTACAAACTGAGCATTTTGTAAGTTTGATGACACATTTCTGTAACAGATAGATATACTGTAGAGATACGATCTATCTTCTGCATCAGGAACTGAGTCAGGAGAGGAGAGAATATTGTCATGTTAAATTATGTCATTGTCACCTAGTGTCCCTGAAATAAACAAGAGAACTCTCTGAAGTCTGCCTGCATATGACACATAACATCTTAATTGCATGTCTAGCACCTAATCCATTTAATGGCATAAACTAAGCCATTAAAAAGTATTTGCTTTTCAGGTGTCAGCAAAATCTGTGCCCAGTGCTCTGTGGCTGGGCATTTCTGAAAACACAAGGATCTGATTCTCAACCAAAACACAAAGGTATCACAGTTCTCATCCCTAAACAATAATGTTGCTTGGCTGGGCTTCAGAGTACTTTTTTGTTGGTTTGTATTAGCTTCCCACATGGATTAAGTTTGGGCATCTATGAATTGCCACAGGGTAAATTCATCCTATCTCAATCAACATAATCTGAGTTTCAGTCAGCTGTAGGGCTGATACTCAGACTTCAGCAAGTAGGTATCACAGTTATTTTAAAGATGAAGAGAAATCATAACACTGTCGTGAAAGTGAGAGATGCCAGCACAGTGGCTGAGGGGCAGGAAACATGGACCAGATACAGGTCTTGTACTGATAGTCTGGGTGCAAACACGGGTAATAAACAAGAAGAAAAGGAAAGAAAAGCAGAACACAGCTTCATAAATGGTTTCTGCTCATAAAATTCCACAAACTGCATTTAAGAGAATATATGCATTAAATACATAGGAGACAATGAATCACAGGGTTTACAGTAATGTGAGGCAGTGAAGCAGTGTATTCACAGATGAGGAAAAAGGTCAGTTTAGCTTCTCAGGCTCTTTTTCAGGGAGCAGGATTATCTGCTGAATTAATCTCCTTTGCAGAAGTGGCAATAAAAGATCCTGGCTGCAGAAAAACTGATAGTACTGCCAAAGGAAAAAAATAAAATAAAATAAAATCTCATAAACTCAGGCAAATTTTCCATTGCTGCCAAGAAATTCACGTCAGAGCAGAGTCACCAAGTACCCTGAGCTGGACCAGCCAAAATGGAGCACCAGTACACTGCCCAGGGTTTGGTTAACATCAGTAAGAAACTAAGTCCCACACAGATGTTCCCTCACTCCCCGCAGTGGGATAGGGAAAGAGAATTGGAAGGACTAAAGTGAAAAAACTTGTAGGTTGAGATAAAGAGAATTTAATAAGGAGCAGAGAAAACAAAACAAAACAAAAAAGACAAACAAGTGATACAAAAGCAATCACACACCACCAGCTACAGCAATAGCTAGCCAGTCCCCAGGCAACAGCAACCCCTGGAAAACTCACCTTGCTGATGAACATGATGTTGTACAGTGTGGAATATCCCTTCAGTCAGCTGGGCTCAGCTGTCCTGGCTGTGTCCCCTCCCAGCCTCTTGCCCACCCCCAGCCTACTTGCTGTGGGGGCTGACTGAGAAACGGAGAAAGCCTTGATGCAGTGTAAGCACCATTCAACAACAGCTAAAAACTGCGTGTGATATCAACAGTCTTCACAAATCCAAAGCATAGCTCTATATAGCTGCTATGGTGTAAATTAACCCGACTTCAAGCAGACCCCAGTACAGGGATCCACTTGCGATGATTAAAGGCAACTGAACCCTATCAACAGCTACTATCCCACAGCATGTTCAGCCCACAGCTGCACTTGAGTAATGGTTTCCAGGGGACAGGAATTCAGGTTTGGGTGCTTTGTTCTGCTTTAATTAATTGGTAAGAAACAGATTTACTGATTTTACACAAAACTCAGGGAGCTGAATTCCACATCTTACACAGAGGACTTGTGTGGATGATGGACAAACCATGTAGCTGGTATAGTGAGACTGATACAAATGCAGCCTGAAGATAGCAATAAAAGGGAAGATTCACTGCCCAAAGTCCAGTAAAGCTGAAATCTGTGCCGACAAACATTTTAACGTAGGGCACCCACTATAAACACTCTGTGTTTCTGCCACAGCTCTGTTGGACACTTTGTAAACTCTGCTGGGTTTGGATTTTGCCACCCTGGTACCACATGCTCTTGATGGTAACAGGTAGACAGTGATCTCCTACCTTTCGGAGCAAACTTTGCAGAGGTGGGATCTCACAGCCCCATTGTTTTCAGAGTCTTCCCCAGCTAAGTAGACATTTCGGTTTACAGCTTATTTCTTCAACAGCAGTCTTTAAGGAAAGCAAACAAATATACAGGCCACATGAGACTG
This sequence comes from Chloroceryle aenea, assembly GCA_013399075.1. Classification (NCBI taxonomy): domain Eukaryota; kingdom Metazoa; phylum Chordata; class Aves; order Coraciiformes; family Cerylidae; genus Chloroceryle; species Chloroceryle aenea. Next base: position 75,193 of record VWZY01005982.1, on the reverse strand, counting down.
ATGAAAACTGAACAGTTTTACTTTAAGTATCAGAATTTATAGGCATATATAGACATGATAACAATCACCCACATGCATTTGGTCACTTTTTCAGCAACCTCACATCAACTCTCTAATGTCAGAGGTCTCTGAGCAAACTAACTCAGTGTCATTTTGTTTCTCTCAATCTCTCTCTTTAGTTGACCTTTGAATCAAGCAGCAACAAAACAGATTTCTCTCTCTCCCCCATCCTATCTTTCCTCTACTAGTAGTATGCATATACACCCTTTAAAAGGAAAGAAAAAGGCCACTGAAAGATGCTTTTATATATTATAACTTGCAGTTACTTTGTGTCGTGGTTTAGGGTCAGGGCAGCCGCTAAGACTGCTAAGCAGTTCTCAGGTCAGCCCCATCATATGAACATCTCTCGTAAATCTCCATTACACCCTTACCTTTATGGCCAGTTTCAGATCATAAATAATGGTTTGCCATGGAAAGCAGCCCTACTGTTCCCCATGCACATTCCTTTGGGTTGCACAGCTACCAACATTTTACCACCTCACTATGCTACCTGAAAGAATTTATTTTGTACCTTAGAGTGGCTCAATTCAGATGCAGGAGAAAATTGATAAATCCTGCTACTCCAGATTTAGTTTTTCAGCATCACACAAACATACATACCACTGCAAGCATTATACCCAAACATCAGATATTTTCAGAACTATTTTATAAATATAAAATACCAACTTTTGAGCATTGAACCAGTTAAGGGCAACATATTATTGACCTGACATTATAATATCTGCTTCAGATAGTGTATTTCAAAAATATTCAGCTGAATATTTTGCAATTATATTTGCACCTGAAATTCACTACTGGCTTGCAAGTGTGAACGTGAATACATGTTACACATTTACTGAATACGCTGCTAGATCACTTCACTTATCTGAGAGCTCCCTAGTGACGTGTTGGTATTTTCTGTGCTTTTGAATGAAAGGAAGCTTAGCAAAAGTGGCAACATGCAAAAGTCACATGTTGCGAATAGCACACATAACCGAAGAATTAGAAATTATAAATCAGTAAATCATGAAAGACCAAAACTATCACTGAAATTAGTTAAACAGAGCTCAAAAGAACGATCCTGTGGATTAAATCCAGTGGAAGTGATTATGCTTAATGCATGGCTTCTAACTGCATCGCTTTCTGCTTCATAGCTGGCAAAATCCAGCAGAAGTCTCGGTGTCCTGTTACAGAGACTGAAAATAGAGAAATTCATTATTTTATGTTTTACCTTCCCATGTTTGCTGTACCTTAACCTGAACATCCTCCTTTTCTCTGGTAAGCATTATTTGACTTGTTTTTGCATTTAAATGAAGTTTCTTCTAGTTTTGACCCAATTCCTCACAGATATGCACCAGATGGAGAACTGGATTTCATAATTTCAAGTTGTATGGCTTTTTGATGACAGGAAAGTTACATTTCCCAATATTCTTAAGTTTCTACATCAACAGTTAAAAGGACCTTTACAGGTGCAGCTGCTGACTTGTTATGATTGGATATCTCAAAACCACTGGCCACCAGATACTACTCCTTCACTTAGAAGTTTTTTCATAGAGTATTACAGATCACTGAGCTACCACTTTGCTCTCATTGAATGGCTTTTCTGTAATGTATGATGAACAGCAACCACAGGAAAAATAGAAAATGGAAAGGTAAAACGAAGATTAAAAAGGAAACTAAAATTAAAAAATCAAAATTTTTACTTATGTGTCACCAGTTCAGAGCAGAAAGGCATGACTGTACCCAGAGATGAATCAAGATGCTCTCATGCCTCAACTACAAAGAGCAGACACACTATGGAACAGGCCTGTTTGGTGTATTCAGTGATGCTGATTACTGTGAAGCCCTTTAGGACACCCTGCTGATAATCACTGCAAAGAACAGCACTGCCATCTTAAAAAAGGCCTCTTTTCTTGCTTCATGGTTGAAAGAAAACAGAGAAATAGCCCTGTCCAGCCTCAGGTATGAAATTTCTTTGGACACAGCTTTCACAGAGAATGTGTGTGAAAAAGAATGCCACAGCTACAGCAACTGCAGTTATTTTCTGTGGTCTACCAGTTACCCAACTTCTGACAACTGAAGCAGAAACTGAATTTCATTATTAAGTTTACTGTTCACTAAGAAACTCTTTACTTCTGCCCCTGGGCTTCCCACTATTGAGAGGGTAGTGCCACAGAACCTTACAAGCATATAAGCCCTGACGCACCAGGATGCTGACAGTGATGCCAGCCCTCATGTGGAGACGTGAGGAGAGCTGTGCTATGAAGAGAGAAGCTGGAGGAGTCCACATGCAGCACTCTATAGGTCTGCCTAGGAAAGTCAGAGGCAAGTCTAGCTTTGCTATACAGCCAGTCTTATACAGAAAGGCTAATAAAAATAATAAAGGGAAAAAGGAAAATAAAATAGTATAACCCCCCCCAAAATCTCACATTTCAAAACAGACCTCTGTCTGCTTATCCCAAACATTGTGGTAAGTGGTATCTGAGAAAATTATTGAGGAAAAGAAGAACTGGGGCTGGATTGCAAAATAAAACATTTCCCCGAACAAGCAGCAATGCTTTCACTGAGCCTTCCTCCCTATCTTTTCCTTCTCAAGAGTGGGTAAATGTATATAAATAAATATAGCATAATAAAACAAGCCCTTCTTCCCATCCCACAGCCTCTGATCAGTCTTGCTACTTAGAAATGCAGAGTCATCATCTGGGGTTGTTCAGTACAGAGAAGAGAAGGCTGCGGGGAGACCTCATTGCAGGCTTTCAGTACTTATAAGGGGCCTTTAAAAAAGATGGAGACAGGCATCAGCGGGGCTTCTTGTGACAGGACAAGGGGTGATGGTTTTAATGTAAAAGAGGGGAGATTTAGACTAGAAAGAAGGAAGAAATTTTTTTCAGTGAGGGTGGTGAAACACTGGCACGGGTTGCCCAGAGAGGTGGGTAGAGGCCTCATCCCTGGAAACATTCTGGGTCAGGGTGGATGAGGCTCTGAGCAACCTGCTCTAGTTGAAGCTGCCTCTGCTCACTGCAGGGGGCTTGGACTAGATGACTTTTCAGGGGCCCTTCTAACTAAACCATTCTATGACTGTTTATTTGCACACACAGTGGATAGTCTCACTAAGATTCCTCCCAAGATACCTATTAAAATGGATGCAGTTTGCATACAATATCATTGATGAACTTTTCTATCATCTAGACTATTATTTCATGTTCTGTTAAATAAAAAGACTAAGTCTTGAACAACAGCCGTGCTTCGTTTCTCAGCTTTCTCATTTTCCACAAAGATACAACTTTATACAATAAATAACACTTCACTCAGCCCAGTTAAGCACACATGGTAACACAAAGTGCTATAGTACAGTATAGAGAACACAGTCTTTCCTGTGTCCCACCTCCCAAAAGTATTAAAATGCTTCTTAAGTGTTAGGATTTTTTCCATCAGAGTTTATTTTTCTAATTATTCACTTACATCTGCCTCGCCAAAAATGCTTTCTGCCATTTTGTGTGCAATCATTAATTACAATAGCACTTGTCTTATTTTAGCATGGAGAAAGAAAAATACTCAAGAATTACGAAGTCTCCATTCATCAACAGAAACCAGTGTACAACAGAAACCAGTGTAATTTACACTGAAACTCAAATGAGATAGTTTCCAAAATCAATTTCATTAACTTTCCAACATGCTTGGATTCAACTGCACTTAGAAGGATGGCAAGACCATTACTTTGGGCATTATTCTGGCATTTTTGATTCCTGACACAGGGAATCCAGGAAGCTCAGTGACACAGCACACTGCTGGCACTGTAGCTTACAGTGCTTTCTCAGCCCCCCAAAGCAGCTTGATGTGCTTCTGAAATGTCAAAGTTGCTGACTGCTGACTCCCATACACCATGTATAGTTGAGTTCTTGGTTTTAATATGCAAACCTTACCTCCACTTTTTTCAAAAGTGTTATCAAATATAAGCCACTAAACCTCTTTATCTATTTATTTATTTATTTACTAAGTTTACAATCCAAGTTTTTAACAACTGGAGACTTACTGGTGGTGTTGGCATGAATTCAACCAATTACTTGCTTTAACACAGGGATGTCTCCAAAGTAAAATGAGCTAAAGGGAGTCTGAAGATGAGGGAGAATGTCTGATACTCACCCTTTCATTAGGTCACTAGGAGCCATGGGGAAAACAGCACTGTGCAAGCACTCAGTGGAGGGTGTGGCTGATCTCTGGCAGAAACCTGTTCATTTGGTCCCTCTCTTCCTATCTTCTACCAGTTCTCCATTATTTTTAACCTGGTCTCAACAAGAGAGACAGCACATGCTTATTTTTGAGAGCTACAGGCAACAGGTTTTACAATTCTGTCCCCTTTTATTTCCATGGCTATGAACTCAAACTACCATACTCTACACAGCTCTTTCCAGATTGTGCTCCTCAAGCTGTGGAACCACTAAGGAGCAACTACAGGAAAGCATCAGTAAAGAGTAATATTCGGTCAAAAGACAGGATTGTGAATACAGGTACTGCAAGAACCCAGGTGGAGATGTATGCTATGTTCTCGGTTTCCTTTTTTCCCCTTGTTTCTTCAGTTTTATTGGACAGTGAACAATTTATAGATACAAAATTAGTTCTTTTCATCATACAGATGCTGTATAGGAACTGAAATAGAGACTACATGGCCTTTTACCTTCTGTTGTCATAAAGAGCTTTCTGAGGTGATGTAAAATAATGTAACTTCACTGAAGTCCACGGAACTCCTGCGGTTTATACTTTTTGTGACTCACTGTATCTAAAGCAGAAGTGTATGAAATTATCGAGCAAACTCATGAAAGAAAAGTGCTGATAAAATGTCTGCTACTATAAAACTGCATGTTTGTATCTTATCATATCCTTGGGAATAGTAAATTAATTTTTCTTAGATAAAATTCCTCATGTGTCCCACTCAAAAAATTCCTGCTTCAGATTGCCCAGTTTTGCATGTTGCACACTTCTACTATCATGTGCTTTGTAAGGATGTGATAAGAATAATTTTAACTGAAGTAGCAGTTTTTACACCAGTCATGAAAAACGTTGCTATAGTTCAAATTTTTAAAAACAAAAACATCAAAACATTTTGCAAAACAAAACATCATCTGATTTTGAAGCAAGTCTGTCATTTGTATAAGGACTTTGTTCTGTTTAAAATTGTTGTTACTAGTGTTCATAAAACTATTTTCATTTCACAATGCACTTTTGAGCTTCTTATTCCTGTAATTTAAAATAATGAGCTATTTCGGGAGGGGCAGAACAGGGTGGATTTGATTTAAAATTATTTCACTGCTATGCATTTGTAGCTAAATAAAACTAAATTATGTATTAAAAAACCAAAACCAAACCCCCCAAACAAATAAACAAACACAACAACAACAACAAAAAAGCCACCAAAACAAACACTTAAGTAAAAAAAACCCTGCCAAAACCCACGCTCTATTACTTGAGTGGAAAAATAGTGCCATAGCAGAGGGAAAAATTCTGGCCTTAGTCTGTGTGACAAATACCTGCAGGTGAGAGCTTATGAACAAGTTAATCAAATAAAGAAAACTAAAGAGGGACATAGGACCTATTTTTATTAATTGCTTTTGTTAAGCTCAGTTTCAAAACTTAGCTCATTTGGTGAGAATAACTCAACAGTTGCAGGATATTCATCAGAGATAAATTTAAGATTTACTGTGTACTTACAGAAAGTCCCTTTTCCACTTGCTCAAATAAATATGCAATAATAAAAAAAACCAAACCAATGAATAAAAAGGCAGATAAATATATTATTGCAGGAAAGAGTTCATGTATGGGCATGGTGTTTCAGCTAGTGATTTCTCAGAAAATCTTTCTGTACATGACATCTTTTGTAACAACTGTAATTTCTTACAAAGGAGGCTCTTAAACTCTCTGCTTGCAGGGAGTATATTTGCTACCATTAGTTCACACTTTAACTTATTTCACACATTTAATATCAGTTCACACATTTAATATTTGCAATCCTGCACTAAAACACAAAGCCGATTCCACTGGGCAGCTCAAATTTTCATGTCCAGATGGCAAACACCCTGCTATTCTATATGCGAAGAGTGATTCTTTCATACCCATAGTGTGCAAGATGGGTCAAATTTTTCATAGAATCATAGAAATGTCTGGGTTGGAAGGGACCTCTAGAGGTTGTCTAGTCCAACCCCCCTGCTGAGAGCAGGGACATCCTCAACTAGAGCAGGTTGCTCAGAGCTCTGTCAAGCCCCACCTTGAATGTCTGCAGCCATGGGGCCTCAACCACCTCCCTGGGCAACCTGTTCCAGTGCTCCACCACTCTCGNCACTCAGCTTGGTGTCATCCGTGAACTTGATGATGGTGCACTCAATCCTGTTGTCTATGTCATTGATAAAAATGTTCAACAAGACAGGCCCCAGTATGGACCCCTGAAGGACACCACTTGTCACTGCTCTCTATCTAGGCTTTGAGCCATTGACCACTGCCCTCTGGATGTGGCCATCCAGCCAATTCCTTATCCACTGAATGGTCCACCCATCCAATCCGTATCTCTCCAACTTGGTGAGTAGGATGTTGTGGAGGACCATGTCAAAGGCCCTGCAGAAGTCCAAACAGATCACATCCATAGGTTGACCCTTGTCCACTGATGCAGCCACTCTGTTGTAGAACTCTGTTGTTTTACTTCTAGTCAACTATTAAAATAAAATCAGAGGCATATGTTAATTTATAGTCATGATTTAAAAGAGAGTAATACATGAACCCTAACTGGGCTACAGACACATCTACCATATATGACTAGCTTTTCTTTCACATTCAAAAGCCTTTCCATTACAAGTAACTTTTACGACATTGCTCTTTCCCAGATGAAGAAGTCATGCCCAAATGGTTCATCCAAACAAAAAAGAAGTTCTCATAAAAACAAACCTCCTCCTCTGATCCCCACCTCCCCAACAGCCTGCCCTTAAGCGCACAGAGCACAGCCAGCATCAAATTTCCAAGCTGATACCGAAACAAGCTCTCAACCGCAAAATTGCAGGAATACTTGAGAGTTCATGAAGTTCACTGGTGACCTGGTTATGGCCATTAATTTGACATGAAAGGCACTCCTGCATAACAGGAGCTGCTATCAAGACAAGCATTTTGGTTTGACCTAATAGATTTCTTGAAAAAGAAAATTAGAATGTCTCCCTGCCTGTCCTCCTCAGCTATAGCCAACCATTACCTCTTCTGCCAAGGGGCCCATCTCTGCACACAACACAGAGCCTCTCTCCTCTGGCTGGAGATGGCAGGAGGACGGTGAGCTGTGTCCTGTCTGCTCACCCAAGGAAGACAAAACATGAGCAGCAGCAGATTACCATCCAAATAACCCTCCTGGGGACACAGAACTCCCCTGCTAACATGTTGCCTAGAAAGCGCTCCCCTGAGGATAGCCTGACAGGTAAAGGCCCTCCCGTAAGGGCCTTTCCTGGTTATCCACCCTGCACTGGAAGATTCCAGAAGGGGCAGAGCAGCCAATTGCATCTCCTGGCCACTCACACTATCTTGCTGCTGGCCTCTGCCAGCACCTCTCCTCTGGCCAGGCTGGGCCACACCAGCCCTTCTGAGCTACAGGAAGCTCTGGAGAAGCCGTCACTCCCAGTGCGGCCAGTGGCATAGCCAGGACTGACTACAAAGGAATGGGGGGATGAGATAGCGATGAGGAGAGGCAGTAGGAGGGGGCAGAGCAGTGCTGAGGGAGCTCCATGGGATAGGGACAGAGATATGATACCAGGGTGCCTTTGGAATACCCCGGTCAGTGCTAGGGCAAATCCTGCCGATGGTTGGCAACCAGGATAGTCCAAGTCTCCCTTTTCCTGCCCATTTAGTGATAATCATAGAAGCACAGAATGCCTTGGGTTGGAAGTGACCTCTAAAGGTGATCTAGTCCAATGCCTCTGCAATGACCAGGGACATCTCAACTAGATCAGTTTGCTCAGAGCCTGACCTTGACATTGAGGTAAGGACTGAGAACTTGTGCCCTTTCCTCACTCCCCTGATATTCAGGGCCCGTGTTTCTCCTCAGACTGAGAGAGCTGTAGGGTTTTTGCTCTGTGTCTACTGCTAATTGTAAAGAACTGTAAGGTAGGTATATTTAAGTAATTCCCCTCCCTCAAAGAGGAGGATAAGCTCGAACTCAACTAAAAGTTCTTACAAAAATGTTTTCCTCAGAATTCCTTTTTTATCTAGCAACAAATAGGTGAGTCCCAAACTCAACCTTTTTATTTGGATATATGTCAAGATTTCCTGTAGACAGAACAAAAGGTACAATACGCCTGCAGCAAAATGATCTGGCTCAACTGAGCATTAAACCACATCCTCCCGCACTGGTTGTAGGCCTTATTCCTGCCCTTTGCTGCAGTGACTCCAGTCCCACACAGCACTACAGGCTGTACTAGCAAGATAGCAGACATGAAGCACTGCAGTAGACACAGGCTAACAATGAGCCTGACCCAGACGTCTTGCACGAGAACTTAAAGCATATTTTTTTATCAAGCACAATGGTAGCATAAGCAGACGTTGCTCCCGAATAAGACATTTCATGTATATGAAACCAAGTTCTTACTCAACACCAAGGCTGTATGAGTTTCTGCAACAGATGTTCACTTCCTCCCACACCCCCTCAAACTCCAAAACTTTCCATCCAGAAGGAAACTCTTCCAAAGAAGCCCTCCTGCTTTCTGGCCATCTCTGTCTTAGAGAAAAAGTGCATCTGTGCTTAAGGCAGGAATTTCACAGGAGTTAGTCTGGGAGAGCATGTTCCAACAAAAGGTAAGGAGCATCACAGACTAACCAACCGCTTTCAGATCTGAATCCATATGTGTTTCTTCAATTTTGCTTGGTAAGTTAAGCACTTTTCTGTTCATTTGGGCATTAATCTCTATAAAACTAGCCGACCTTATCTTTCACAAGCTGAGAATGTTGAAAAGTGAGTCATTTTCGTTTGTACTTGTAAATAATTCAAAAACAGCAGAGTGCTCCGGTGTGGAGAGTTCTGACAGACAGAAAGGCGATTTGAACTGTGTTCTCTGGCAGTTTACTAAACCTGTCACAACCTATTAAAATCCACACACGACCGCCATCTGCGTGGATGCAGAGCGGAGAGTGCAACCTCGCTCTCTGCTGTCACTGGTCTCACTTCCAAACGCGTTTTTCACCCTCTCCCTCCGNCCTTTCATTTGCGGGCCGGCGCCCCAAGGACCCCCTCGCGCACCGCCCTGCTCCCGGTCCCGCGCGCCGCCAACCTGACCGGCGCAGGATGTGGCTTTGCGGTGACGTCAGGCCCAGATGTTTCCCCGGGCCACGCCCCGCAGGGCTCCGGGCGAGTCCGAGGAGCGGTAGCGGGAAGCGCTTATTCTGCTGTCACAGGGCGATGGAAGGGCTGGGGCAGCCGCATCGCTGGCGTGCCGCGGCCTCGAAAAAACGGCGCTAATCCCTTCTCCAAGCAACAAGCTGCTAGCGCCAGGATACGTCTGCTCTTCTTGCTCTCTGCCGTTGGACTCCCAACGCTTTTTTTGATTTAGGGACGAGCTGGGTGCGATTGTCACGAACAAAGTGTGGTTTTGATGGCTACTAAATCAGCCTCTACGTCTACAGAGACATCCTAAGAAATAAGAGAGGGAGCAGTCCGCTTCTGTAATCTTTTGAAAAAGGGAAAGAGCAGCGTTGTGGGTTTGAGTTGTTTTTGTTTTTTTCTGTTTGGATTTCTTTTTAAACTTAAACCGAAAAATGGCAACAGCGGCGTACGTGGATCATTTTGCAGCAGAGTGCCTTGTTTCTATGTCCAGTCGTGCAATTATCCATAGTCCCAAAGGGGAGCCTGATCCCCTGCCTGATGCAGCAACACCTCCTACATCAAATGGAGAAGATAAGCGGGAAGTCAGAGAAACCGGGAAAGACAATGGATCGTCATTACTTGTGGTAGCTAGCATTTTAGCAGACCTGAACCAGCATGTCCCAAACTCACCCGCTCTGAGGATGGAAAAAACAGAGACCTTTGATATCACAGAACAAATACATATTTCTATTGCTCCCAAGGAGTTTGAGGAAGAAAGTGTGTCTTCGGCTGGTAAGCGTGGAGGAGGAAGAGCAGCCACACCTACTAGCCTGGCTGCAGTAACTGAGCCAAGCCCCAGACAAAAGAACAAACGCACGAGAAGCTGGACTGACCCTGGATCGCCCCAGAAAAAGCACAAATGCCACTATATGGGGTGTGAAAAAGTTTATGGCAAATCTTCCCATCTTAAAGCTCATCTAAGGACCCACACAGGTTAGTTACAATCCAGCCAGAGATTTATTTGTTATAGCTTGGTAATGAAAATGAATATTGAAAAAAATCAAAAAGCAAACAAACTTGTATTTGGCCACCATTATGATTTCACCTCTCAGAACTCAAGCTCGGGAAAACCAAACAACCACAAAATACCCCCTCTGGGCATAAACCCTTACTGGGCATAGATTCAAAGCTAACGCTGCCCTTATTTATTACTTAATGTCACAGGGAATAGCATGTGGGTCATTTGCGTGGATTGTACCAAGCTGTAATTTTTAGCTGCTATTCTTGTTCGGTGTGTCTTCTACTTCACTTTCCAGTGCTTCTTACCCTTCCCCATCTACTTTTTTCCTACCCCATCAGTACCTTTATACCAGCTTGTCACTTCCCATGCAAGCATCGGTACTTCTGATACTTGAAAATTAAATGTTCTAGAGGTACCTGAACGACTGTGTGTCTGTTTCTTTCTTTAGCAGACACTTGTGTGAAAGCTAGAGTAGGCAGGAAAGCAGATGAGAGGCTGAACATGAGTCACAAGGAGACATTTATCGTTAATGTGTAGAGAGAGGGGAACATGAGCAGTCTCAAAGCAGCTTTTGGAAGCTAGGTAAAGCCAATCTCAAAAAACATTTGAATGCAAACACTGAATTGATCTGATTAATGCTCAGTGTTTACTTCTTGTTGAAGACTTACCTGACCACTTTTCTGTTGTAACATATCAGAGGCACATAGAAAAAGCAGAAGTCCTGCAAGTGCTGTTAAAGTTACACACTGAAAGTATGAGGAGGGCCATCTTGAAACAGACCCCCTGAGTTGCCAAAATTCGTGCCTCTGCTAGGGAACAGGATGGCTTCCAGTCAGATGGGGAGCACCAAAAATTGAGGAGATACGTCTCTGCTCATAGTGGATGTGGCAAGGCACCACACTGACTACAGTATGCTTGTGCAAGCTGTTCCGCTGAGTAGTTTCAGATAACAAATTAGTTTACTAAGATCTATGGTCAGTTCCCTTAAAGAGCACTAAGGAAAAGAACCTCAGAACTAAACATGACTTAATGACTCTTGGAACAATTTTAGCTCAGAGGTGGCAGCCTCACCCACAGCAGCCATAGCTCTTCAGGAAGGCAGCAGGAAAAGGCACGCTGAGGTAAAACAAGAGCCTTTCTAAATTGAGGGTATGTTTTGCTCTCCGTGGGAGAGAAAAAAAGCCCCAAGTTCGAGCATATGGATGGACAATTCCCTGTGCCACACAGCCAGAGGAACAGCATGTTCCTGGCAGCCCAGGCAGCCTGCCCTGCTTTGCACTGTGTAACTGTTTTTTGCCTCCTTGGGAGTTCCACAGAAAAGGTGCCTCCACTTGGTTTGCAGGGAATTGTCTCCATTAATTTTCAGTTCTTTTGCTTTCGTATTTCTGGCACCTGCCATGGTCCTAAAAGGGAAGGATAAATTTAGCAACGTATCTAGGCTCCCAAACCGCCTAGAGACCAAGAAGGGGAACTCCTGCCCCTGAGAGAGCGGAGGGCTGGGCACGCCCGACGTGCGGGGAGAGCCGCGGGAGGCAGGGCTGGGGGAAGGCCGTTCCGCGCTGCCGGCTGAGCCGAGTCATTCGGGGACGCTGGGCTTGCCTCCAAGTTCTCGGCTGCTTTTTTTTTTTTTAACTCTTCATTTCCTGTATGTTTTCCAGGTCTGTAGGGCTTAAGTGGTTATGGCTGTAGCTAACGACACAGAAGAGAGCGGGTGCGTGTCTGTGAGAGCTAGAGGAAAGGCAGGGAAGGGACTGGTTTTGCCGTGGGAGTGGCAGGACCCTCGGGGACTACAAGCTTCTTTGTTTTCTTGCGTCTGCAATGTCTGTGCGGGAAGCTTTAAACACAGCTGCCAAGTTTTTCTACTTTCTGACAACAGGTCTGTCTCTGTTTGGACTGAGTTTTAAACAGGCTTAAATGCCTCTTACTCCTCTTGCAAAATGTTTTCTATGGGTTTGTTTTGTTTTGTTTTTTCTTTAAAAGAAATTGTGACAAGCCTGAAAATGGTTACATGACACAAGAAATTAAGGTAACAAACAAGGGATGACTTCCAAGACTGGCAAATGTTTGTTTTTACAAAACACATAATGGGTTTTACTGATTTAGAACGGGTCTTCTCTGCTTTCCAGTGGCCCTGAACACATCAGTCTGCCCCTCTGTCAAATGGATAGAGTGGTTGCTACCCACCTCACCAAGTAGTAGCAAAACAGAAAAAAGTACACAGGCAAGGTTCTTCCAACTGCTACCCCTGTAACTCTCAAACCTGTTTACTAAAAAACAATCAAAACCTTCTGCTATGCAGTGGAACTTCTTCCATATACTCTATGACTAGATGAGCTGGCATTTAGGGGTGAACTGGAGGCTAAGAATGGTACTGCAGGCTAGAAGATACTGATGATAGTGCTAGAGTTATCTGAATAGTACTGTCTATGACCTGCTTTAGAAACTTTCGTGTCCTTATCTGCTAGCATTCTCAGAAACTAAAGGCATTGCTCTTCACGCCTGGAGGAAGGATAGACTAGATCACTGAGGTTATGGTGTGGAAAAGAGATACAGAGTCTTCCAAGTACTATGGGGTCAAATCCAGCCCACATCAGTAGGGACTGAAAGCAGGTACTCTTTTCCAGCTGTTTAGTGCCCCTTGTGAAATCCCTCTGATTATAGCCAGATGTCAGTGCTTAAATGTCCAAAGCAAAAAGACACAGTACAGAAGATGCTAATTATCTTATTTAAAGCAGAAGAAACAACATAGAACACCCAAGGATTCAGCATCTGCCTTTTGTCCTAGGCCTTTGCTTTGAATACAGTGTCTTAGAATGAACATAATGTGCTACAGCAATTCGTAGTTTCTTGTGTTTGGTACACTCCCAGTTAATCTATCTCAGTCTTATGAATATTAATAAAGATGACAAACCCTTGAATCAGGCAGAAAGTATTAGTCACCAAAATCTTTGCTGTTCTCTCCACCAGCTTTCAAATGCTTCCCCTCCCCCTACATTTCTTTTCGTGTTTATGCTTTCCACCCTACTCTCTCACTGGATGTCCTGGAGTTCAATGTGATCATCAGCCACAAAGCCCTTGAAGTTTTAATGTTTAACAGAAGGTTATATTTAGTGTCAGTCAGTAGATGTCAAGTCCAAATTATTTTCCACTGAGGTTCAGGTAGACCTCAGAAGCTGTGTTATGATCCATACATGCAGCACCCTGTTTGACCCAAGCTATACTGATCCCACTGATACAAAAATTTCACTGGCACACCAGTTTTAAAAATATTCTCCACTCTGGGAAAATACCTAAATGCAAGGGATTTTCAAGCAAACAGGTAAACTATTTATATGACAAACATCTCCTTCCTTTAACCAGGTTTTCAGCATGGGGTTACTAGGAAGGCCTGGAAATTCTCTGGAGTCACTAGAAAACAGTTTGTCTCTTCTGATAAACTAGTGGGAAGAGAGAGACAACGCAGACCCTAAAAGCCACCTATAGGCTACAGCCTTATAAAGCGCTGCCCAGGACCACTGCGTTCTGAGAGACATTGGAAAGGCCTTTCCCCAGTGCTGATATCACACAGGCAGGAGTAGAGACTAAGCAAATGCAGCCCTCCGAATGTTGCTCAGCAATTTCAGTTTTAGCGGTTGGGTCTCCTGTTCTTGACTTGTGTTAAAAGCTAGAAACAGCTGTCTCTGCACACCTAACTATCATTAGCATACACACAGATTATCAAAAAGCTGCAGGGTACCTCTGGGCTGTTGTGTCCCATAATGCTCTGCTGCCTTTCATCTCCTCTCTTTCCTACATACATCAAAATCTTTTCTCGACAATTCTTCTCAGAGACGGGCTCAAAAGGTAGCTTCAGTACATCTTCAAATGCCAGCCTCATGAAATAGTTGTCCTGCCAGCCCGAGCCACACACATTCTTTCTCAATCTTAAATCATTCAGCAGCCCACTCCTGCAATTTTCTGAAAACTGATGGTCTTCAGGATCTTTAAAGAGGTCTGTATTTTTAAAAACACTACAAAACTGCAAAGCATTGCTTTTGTTTGCTCTGGAAGAGCTCTGCCATGCCTTCCTTACTTCCTCTAAGAAAATTTCAACACATTAAAAAAAAAAGAAGCATAAAAAACATAAACAAGCTTCATCTACAGCCCTGCCTGAGTCCTCACCCTAACATGCCATTCCAAAGAATAAAGGTATTAGTCCTAAGCCTGAGTCAAATGGTCAATATATATTGAAAATAACAAATAGTCTATATGCTCTAAATCTCTTAAAAGTCTTTGAAATAAGCACAGAGTATAATTTTCTTAGAAACTAAGCAAGTTTGAAAACTTACAGAAGTCACAGAAGTAAAGCTTCTGATAACAACTAACAGAATTTAGGTATCATAGCTGAAAAGACTTTAAAGCAAAGCTGTACTTACCATTGTAATAATTGTGATGAAGAGAGGGTCTACTCCAAAAAATACTCCATCTTTTTCCCTCTTCAGCATTGGTTTTGAAACAGGTACAATCAGCATAGCTAAATATTCACTCTAGTTTTCCCTTGCTTTTCTTCTGTTTGCTTTTGTTGAGTGAGGAGGGAAGAGGAAGATGACAATCTGTTTAAAAGACAAATGAGTGTCGCTTTTAATCTAAGGGGCACATGTGTTTGTACTGTGTCACACTGAAACATGATCAATAAACCAGGTAAAAAAAAAATACAAAAAGAAAATGAATCAATTTGTGACTTCCACAGTTCTTTGGAAATCACATTTTGCTGAGACGAAAATGTTTACCAAGTCAAGTCTAGCTTAGGCAGTGAGTTGTCAGCCTGTGCAACACATGATCCTACTGTAGCCGAGCAGAGGGTATTTAACAAAAAAATACCCCAACTACAATATAGCTGTTTCAGTCAGCATCATTCTCAGAATACAGTTTCAGGGCCTGCCTTTTCTATGAGGGGAAAACTTTCAATATCTAGTGGAAAATCAGAAACTTCACAAAATTCTCTTTCCACAAACCATCTTCCTTTTAGCATGGACATGGTAGCTTGGGCCCAGTGTAACAAGACCTATTAATATTGGAGGTGGTGAGAATGGATCATCTTCCAGTTGTTTTCCTCATCCTAGACACTGGTAGCAGTACTTTCCTTCCCAGTAGCATGATGAATGTCTTACAGATAGCCTAGAGTAAGCTTTTTAATGAACAGATGATTGCAATTGATAACTGTGTTTATATTAGAAATTAATCACAGCCTTATGGAAAAAATGTTCTGAATAATCTGTAGATTTTTCTTCAGTAGCACATGCTTCTCTGCAGGACATGTACGTGACACGAGTTGTGCATAAACAAGTCTTTGGCTAAATGGAGTTCTTTATGAAGCAGTCTCACAATTTGGATTTCATCTGAAAAGAAGGCACGTTTAAGTGTTTAAAATATAACTGTTGCATTGTGTTATTGTCTGGCTGAACATGGCTATGGCACATCTAAGAGCAGAAACCTGGAACTTGTTTATATTGGACATGTGGTTTCTAGTTTTGTCTGTAAGTTAAGCATGTTCCAACTTCCCCCTGCCCCCTTCCAATCTTGGATCAGCTGTTTGGAAGTCAGTGCTGACAGGGCCAAAAATTTACTTTACTGTTCAAATGCAGGACAACCTTTGAAGGGTCCTTTCTGTAGAATTTCTATAGGTATACTTTTTTCCTTTGTTACCCACTTGGCTTTTATTAGGTAGATTCGCTTGGGCAGTGAGATCGTTATCTTGCTCTGCCCAGTTTAACAATAGCTAGACAATGTGGGTTATTTAAGTGCAGGCACTGAAGTCAGACACACATATCCTGTATTTTTCAGGTCTTGCAGATTCAGCAGATCTTACAGGGCCTCCACTTTATATAAAATAAAAGTTTTTAAAAGTTCAGAGTGCCACCATTGTAGTTACTGGCAAAAAAACGACCTCAGAAGCTTTTTTTGCAGCCCTAATATAAAAAGCATTTACTAACCAGGAACTTGGCACAAGTCAAATAGTATTAAAGTGAGCATATCCTGAAATGACCTTTAGTGCAAGGAAACAGCTTTCTGTAATCAGTTACAGCACTTCTGTAGTGCTCTCAGGCATTACAGGCAAAATGTTTGCAACCGGGTATCTGTTGACATTGCAGTCAATAGATCGATAAGCTATCTTAGAGGCATCACACACTGTATTTCTACCAGACTGCTCTCTATTAATTCAGTTATAAGAGTTTTTGGAATAGAGACATCTGAAAAATTCACAAGAGAGCATTGTGTTCCTGCTATGTGTTCTGCAGCTTTCTCTCTGCTTTAGTCCTGCAGCCATCTAGAGTATCCATGAACAGCAAATAGAAAAGCAGAATGAGGACACTGGTTATGTAGCCTTTACTGCCTTCCCCAGTAGCTTTTAAAACTGGTCGAGGAGAGAGGCAGAAGTGCTAACCACGTAATTCCAAAGTAAGACCAGCTGAGGTACAGCAGCCAGAAGAGGTGTATTAAACTTTTTAAAGTAAACATCTGTCAGTATTTCCACTAGAGGAACTTAGAATGGAGCCAGCTGAGAAGGTTTAGAACATGACACCCCAGTCCATCTTCAGATGTTTCCTCCAAAATTTTGCTGAAAATTTTGGTGAGCTGTGTGTTAATAGATGAGATAAATACTTGTTTTGTAATTTGTGGAGAAATAAATGAAATCACATTGGTACAAATTTACATACTAAACTGAGGCTTTATAGCTTCTTGCAAAACCTCACAGTGCATATAGGGCTTTCCTGGTTTCTTAATTTGGTAGTTTAGGATCCTGATGTAACAAATACAAACAGGGATATTGCTAAAATCTCACCGAACCACAGATTAATTTTAGTTATATATTGTAGGGGCTTACTGAATTTAAATTTGCAATTTCTTTTAAATACCAGAAGCACTGCAGACAATACACGATCACATTGTCATTTTTTTGGTTGTTCTGGTGATTAATATATTTTCAAAGACCAATGTGAAATGGATGCAGCTTTCTTATGTATGCATGTGAAGTTCTTAATAGCTCACAGAAAGCCCCCCTGAGTTAATGGAAATTTCCATTTGGTGTATGTATGTCCATACAAGCAGTGCCAGTAAAATGTTGGCAAATGACAAGTCTTATTGTATAACAAATCCAGGGTGTATTTGCAAAGTATGTTTTTTGAATTCTCAGAACATGGACAAAACAAAACAAAATTTCTTATTTACCCCAAAGGATTACATCTCTGCCAGGACTTCACTGATAAATTTTTTCTCTTTGTGCAGAGTATTTGTACCTTCCATTTCCCCCAGCTTTCATAAGTCTTGGAAACAACTGAGTTCATTTCACTAATGTTTTTAGAAATAGTCTTTCTCAGACTGGCAACAAGTGCATCAAATTCTAGTTTAAATAGAAATGTATAAGCAAATTATGAGCGATCAGAAAAGCAAATGCTGTGTGGATTTAATAGAATCAGTTTTACTTCATGCTCTGTGATGAGAGGTAAGACTATTTCTAGCTAATCACCTACCTCTTGTCTTAACAAAAATAATGTCACTGTCTCTAATAAGGAAACATTTTACTTTATTTTCAAGCACAGAATTTTGTGTTTCATTTGGAAAGAAACTATTTCCTTTCCCCATCATCTGCACATATAGTAAGCATTGCATTGATCATAGACATAAAAATGGAACTTGATTTTGTCCCTCCTTCATGGGCTGCTGTAGCTAGAGGTAGATCAACTCAGAATTGCTCAAACAGTGGGACTTGCTGCCTGGAGGGGGGATTCACCTTCTCCCCACTATGTCCAGATCTTACCTGCTCTGCAGTATAGCTGATACTGTTGAAAAGGTAAGTCTTGAAAATGGTAGACAGGTGTGATAGCTGCCAGAGTTTGGAGAGGGCCTGGAACAGTAATTTCAAGAGGAGAAACTTCTCAATTTGTAACAGTGAGTTTTAACAGATGCTACTGAAGATATTTTAAAGGTTTGGTATTTGTCTATGGTATTCAGATCCACTACTTTCTGATCTGCTTCATCTACGGTATAAATCCCACATAATCTGCAAACTCTTAAGTCCAGACAACAACTGAAGAGGATTGTGATGTTTATACCATAAAAACCTTCTTAAAACTGTTAAAGGAAAAGGAAAGTGTACCCATATATCAGAATTCCTTTTTAATCCTGATATGACAACTCATGAAAGACTTCATGGAAGAAGCTCAGATACACCAGTGGGAGCATAGCTGTATGTTGTTCAAACACAGTGCTGCTCAGGATGCATTCTGCTATGGTTATATTCCACAGCTTTCTGAACTTCTCATCGGCAAGTGAGTTCATCTGTCACACAAGAGCTGGGTAACTATCCATCCCAAAAGGCTCTTTTACCATTTTTGTAAGTTTTTCTTCTAGCTTGAGTGAGTTTTGGTGTGTTGGCATCTCCTTTCAGTCTGTGGGGCAATATCATTAATGGCACCATCTCACTGACCAAACCAGACATGATTTAAGCCGCCAGCATCTGTTGGAGCTTGGAGTTTAAATGTAGGAGTCTAACTTCAGGGGAGCTGTTTTAATTAACGGGTCTCACTGATAGCTTTCAGAGGAGGAGATGGTGATGCAGGTTACAATGCTATCTGCTGTGCTCACTAAAGTAAGCAAATATTGTACAACAGCTGACATGAGTACTTTACCATGAACCTTGCCCCACACTTCTACAACTGGAAATGGACAGATGAAATGTGTTTAGGAACATGATTGTCAGATACCTTATACTGTCTATGGTGGTAATTTATGGAGCTCTCATATACTGCAGAGACAAAACTGTAATAACAAACAGCTTTTAAAGACTGCTTGTCGAAAAACAGTTATTCAGCACCAGCATATTTTGAGCAGAGTTTCAGGCAGTCGGCAAAGGGGTGTTATTTTTTTTTTAAATAACAAAAAAGAACAGAATATTTTGTCATTCGGTTTCTTGCCCTATCTTCAGTATATGGAATTGACCAATGTTTCTGCTAAGTGTGGATTAAACAAACGTGTTTTCTCTCCAAGTGTAAACCACAAGATCCTAAGTGAAGCGCAATTAATTTTTAGGGTTTTTTTTTACTAACGTGTCTTACTGGTGAAAAGCAGTATAGAACTCACCTGTTTTCCCAGCTTTTGTACATGTGCTTTTTTTGGAGCAGTGTGGCACTCTAGAGAAAAAAATTATCACCTTAGCAAAACAAAATCATCTCTGTAACAATACATTATTTTAAACCTACATCTTTCACTGTATTATTCCTTTTTTTCTTCCCCATCTTTTAAATTCAGATTATTTTATAGGTTTCTGTTAATTCCTTGAAGTTTTAGGGCTCTATAACATAAAAAAAAAAAGAAAAAGTAATGGTTTAACTCTTTCATTATGCTTGATTATAGAATACAGTTGCAGCTTCTTACCATCTGCACAGAACTCCACTGACACAGTAGAAGTTGGTGAATAATCAACTTTAATCCTTCCAGCTTCTGTATTACTTTCAGTGTTGACATTCCTTGTGTCCAGTTCCTTCTCCCATATATTAAGGTATGGGAACAGGCTCTAGCTGTCTCACCCAGAGTGGTGAATTTATTCTTGCAGCATTTACAGCCTTGGGTAATAGAACAAAGAGGTTACACTGAAACGCTGTTTTATAAATGTGCACCTATGAGCATGCAGATGGCACTGTGTATACAACTTCACAGTGCTGAGGTTATGTATCTTCTGAAAAAAATGGTAAACAGATACCTGTTTGTGTGCAGAGTAATGATGTTTTATTTTTCCTAAGACTAGGAATTTCTCTTACTTGTCCACTATTCACAAAGAGTAACAATCCTAAACTTGAGCTGTAAAAACTTTTCAAAAGAAAGTAAAAGCAGGTTTCAAAGAATTGGCTAAAGTGCAAGATCAAAGTACTTTGTGAATCACATCTTTTGTAGGAATAAAAAAACTGCCCTGTTTGGCACTGTCAGGCTGCAACAGCAATAGTCAGATCAGCTCAACCCCCCAAAGCTAACTCAGGATACAACAAACTCATAGAAGCTGCAATTCCCATTTTCATTGCATTTACATATAGTCAGTCTATTGTTACAGAACCTCCCGATTACTCAAGTTTACAAGCCTTGAGGTTCTGTATACTGTGATTCCCGAATCCTATCCGGACACCCCCCATGGCTGCCAGAGCTGCGCTCAGCAGAAGCCAGGAATATGGGCAGGAAGTCAGATTAGGATCATTTTGTAGTTCCCAGATTTAGGACTAGATTGACCAAGAGTCCAAATGGAAATCAGAACAGCTGGAATGATCTTTCTCAAAGTAAAAATTATGTCCTCTGCATCTGGTTTTGGAGCTAGCCAAAGACTTATATGGCAGGGATATCTTTTAGAATTTCACAATAAGAGTTTAAAATGTGCTGTTGTTCCTATTTTATTTCATGTATCTTTTCCACCAGAGGAACCTTCTCTTGAAAAAATCTCAGGCCACCATAAAATCAGAGTATTTAATTATCCTCTCTGCTTTGGGCATGCAGAATGTGGTCAACTTATTTCCTGTTCATGCAAGGAACAGGTGCACCGTCTCAAAAAGCCAGAAAGGACAGCAGGTTTCCTCTCCTCACTCAAAAAAGCAGGCCTATTAGGGAGTTGATCTGCTCACTTCTTAAATGAAGCAATGTAGCAGAGCATGAAAAAATGTGCCTGAAGCACTAGTAATTTATGTTTTGGCAAGTAATAGAGATCTTTCTAGTATAACTTGTATACTTTTACAGCAACTGCATTTTTGCATGATACCTGTAGGATTCAGAATCTCTAAGGAATCAAGCACAGTAAAATGATTTACAAGTCAAGAGGCTTTTAAAGTACTTACAGAGAAAATCGTGGCTCCTAGACAGTCATTCTGGCATGATTCATATGATTAAACCACATTCTGTAGTGAGACATAACTGGGTTTAATGCTAGACTGCTCTATAAAGGCAAGCAATGAAGATGTGGGTGTGGCATGCGAGGAAAAACAGAGTTGGTAAAGAAGCCATGTTTGCATATATGTGTAATTCGGTAAACTTCAAAATAGTAAAGATGTTCCTTTCAATACTACTTTGAAAAAGGAAAGTGTTGAAAGTAGGATTTCTTTAGCAAAAAAGGGAACGCAGTTGATTTCTGTATGTGAGTACATGAGATAGTTGCTTCAAAAGTACAGAGAGGTATTTTCAAAGTTGTGTATGCCAAGATGCCCTTGATAGAGCTGTCTTTGAAATATGTCTGTGTCGTACTTGAGATCTTAGCTTTTTGGTTATGTTTTACATCCAGAGTCATACTCAGATAATTGGTTCCTGACTTGTACCCCTCCACAACCACATACTTCATTCATTCATTTCCAGCACTCACCACAGCCTCTCTCAGCTCAGCCCCACACATCAGACACAGCTGGTGAGGCTTATCTCCCAAGTCACCCTGCAAACAGCTGTCCTGCAGAATAATGGTAAAACATGGAGACAGCGTGGGAGCTGAGCTGCACCTAGGGTGAGTTATATTGTGGGTGTTATTGCTCAGAGAAACACTGCACTAGTAGTGATGCTCCTCTATTGCTGTCTAATAAAGCAGCCTCTATCTGTCACGTGATGTACATGTGACTTGTTGATGCCTGAAGTCTTTCAGGTTTAGGGGAGGAGCTGCTTCGCAAGTCTGTCAAAGGAGGAACGCTAAAGGAATCTCACTGCAACATCTCAGTAATAACCATTTATTTCTATCTTGTATAGAATATGGCCGGAGTGGTAACACATGCTTTCACAAACGGCTTGAGACATTGGATAGGGGCCCTGTTTTCAAGGAACTGGCTGTACATCACCACAAGTTCACTCCAGTGATTAAAACACTAAGCCAAAATGAAAAGACAACCTAAGCTGTGATAATTGCTGAACACCTTCTCTTACTTATTTTCTGCTTATATGTGAGAATGAGACCTAGAAGTATATGTGTACATACATTGATAGTTTAAAGAATTAACACATAGAAATAGGACTGAAAAACAAAGTGAAACTAGAAAGGAGCAGGTAATTGG
Organism: Chloroceryle aenea; assembly: GCA_013399075.1. Classification (NCBI taxonomy): domain Eukaryota; kingdom Metazoa; phylum Chordata; class Aves; order Coraciiformes; family Cerylidae; genus Chloroceryle; species Chloroceryle aenea. The sequence continues at coordinate 52,770 of VWZY01005982.1, read as the reverse complement.
TGCTCACTCTTTCTTTTCATACAGCTGTGGTTGAATGAGACTGCTGCATGAGGAGATGCAAAATAAGCAGGGAAGGTATTGTCAGAAGAGAACATATAAATGATACCTGCAAGAGTTGAATGTTGAACTACAAATCTCTTTTGCTAAAAGGCAATATTTCAAAGCGCATACTTTGTAAGGTAGCTGTCTGGTGTCAAGCAACAGACTTACTCTTTGATTATCAGCCCATAAAACTCCTTCCCAGTGCTGCCTGTTCCCTGATGCTGGATGCTCCATATGGTCAGTGGCTCATGCTGCTCATAAACCACTTAAGCACCACCTTGCTTTTTCACACAATCCATCCAGAATGAGAAGAAAAATAAAAGGAAATTCCTACTCCCTCTGTTCTCCATACAGTTGCAATAAAGTCTCAGTATCAGACTTTTTACTTAGTTTTACAGCTTTAGCTGTACTTAAAAATGCTGAAGTTCCATGTTTCATGCATTCGGTGTTACTAAACAGTTCAAAAGTTCATAAAGAGACATTTCAGAGTCACAACCAAAGACACCTTTACTAACTTCAGTTTCCTTGGCTTCTCACAAAATGAAATCCCAAATCCTGGGAGATGCTGTGCACATAAAATGTCATCATTTACCAGCATGTCTATTTATGCCAAAATATGTATAATCTGCCTCAGTTGGAGGCAGATTACATTAAACATCTTTCAGAATTCAGGTAAATAAGGTACAGATTTCAGTTTAGATAAATAATGTTTTAGTCTGCTATTTTGCACAGCAGGACAACTTTTCATTAATATGATAAGCTTTGTGTCTTTACAAACACTTCTTTGTATTTAGTAGAATAGAATAATAAAAAAATCATTGATATGTGAACAGAGAAAAGACTGATTCATGGGGTCATATGACACCTTTTTTGCAGTTACTTACGCAAGTGCTGTGTAGAGCTCATGGAGCCGGTTTCACAGTTTCAGCATGAATTCACCCACAATTCACACCAGATGAATATAATTTGTCCTTAATTATTTAATTACACACCCACTTAAAACTTTGCCATTGTCATACCAGAGGTCAGGAACATTACCATGCAATTTTTTGTGAAAGCTACCACAAAAAGTATTTGTCAGGTAGACTTTCTGTGAAAGCAGTTTGAAACACTACAGAGGTCATTTCTGTGTTCATGGTACAGATAGGGATGGTTTGTGGTGTTTCAGTTTGATTTCAGACATTCTTACAATACAAGCATCTTCAGGTTCAGGTCTTTAGATTTGATCTAACTTTTACATTCCTACATCCCACAGTGATCAGAATTCAGATAAATTAAAACTTAAGACCATCTAAGTAAGTGAACTAGACTTTTCAAACTAGATAACAGCACTTTAAAATAGAGAGAGAAGACCTTTGGGCTGTTAGAAGGGCAAGCAGAAACCTGTGTCCTACACTGATGGCTAAGTCCTCTAAGACCCGGTAAGTCCTCACATTGTTCAAAAAAGGAGCACAGTTATCCGTGGGGATACGTTCTTAAGAAGGTCTCTAAAGAAGTAGTTAGGACATTCAGAAGTTACTGTGGTGCCTTTGTGGTTCCTGCCACTTGACCCATGAGTGGGTTAAATGAGTGGTTAATTCTGCTATGCATATAACTTCTCTACGTTCTCTAGACCACATCACTGAGTATGAATAGCTTGACAGATTGCCATTCAGTTCTGTTTGGATGTAATCCTAGGTGTCAAGAAGAGGTAGCAGAGACTGTAAAGAGGGAAGTGTCCTCTAGTGAGTGTGTATTCTTTTTGTGAGCATTCTTTTTTGTGTGTATACTTTTTTCCCACTGTAAGAGCAGGCTGGAGAAAGACAGTATGCCAAGGAGTGTAATACTGTAGAGCTCCTGCGGAGCTGCTAACAGTGTGATGTCTGATCTGGAGATGTTTTCCGTTTGCAGAATGGGCTGGATAACAAAGGGAACAATTCTGAGGTAGCACAGGAAAGATCAGCACAGACAGCAGTTTGTAATGGAAACATTGAGCTTCTGTTGGTACCTTAACTACACATTCCCTGTAGACACATTTGGTTCAGTTGTGTCCACTATGGGTAGGAATTTTTTTCCCTCCTGGAGGAGGGATAATCAAGTCTAGGGAGTTTTCTTCCTTGGCTTCAGTTGCTCTCTGAATAACATTTTCATTAATCACCTTGTTTGCTCTAACAGAGGGTGGCTGAGTGGTGCAGCTGAAATTACGAGCTTGTAGCAGACAACAAATCAACATGCTAGCATGCCAGAACAGAAGTAACATGAGAATACAAATGACTAACAAGATCTCAGCCCAGTATATATAGTCATCAAAGTCCATATTATTACTTTCCCTTTCAAATTTTGCCTGGACTTATTTGATTAAAAAACTTTATTGTTACATACATTGGAGAGCCTTCCTCTAGTCCCTTGTCACTTTAAAAGGTTTGAATTGGCTTGTCAACATGATAGAAAAAGGACAAAACCCCGCATACCTTCATCGATGTTAGTCTCTTGTATGTTTTAGGAGGCCAGACTTCTCTGACCTATGCTGAAGATGCAAGCTTTGTAGCTTTGTAGGTAAGGAATGAAGGAAACCCCTTAAACAACAAGTTTTGGCTCAAGGCGAGAATTCTGGGGCAAAATTCCTTTGCCAGGTGATGCAATAGTTTTGTCATTCAGTAATACCCAGATGTGTTTAGAGGTTCTATTTAGAGTGGGTTTTTTAATTATTTTTTTTAATTCACAATAGAGGTTTTAATAATCTTCCTCCTTTCTTACATTTATAGATCTGAATAGAAGAAATCAGATAAATACAGTAATTAAAAGGCTACTCTACTAGGTCCCAGAGTTCCCCTCTGTGCAGAGACTGATGCTTTGGAAATGACACATAGCTAAGGCAATCTTCCTCTCCCCAGAATTCATCACTTCATCATTTCAGCATAACACAATTTAATTATCTTGCATTTAAGTGCAAAGTCAAAGGGTCAGCTATTGATCTCCTTTCTTGGAACGAGCCACAGGAGAGACAATATTAAGTGGAAGGTGTTGCTCTTTTATATTAGTGGCATTTCTGTTGTTATGCTGAGCACTACTCTAGGATTTAATGCCTTGGAGATAAGACCAAATAAGAATTTTAGACTTATCAAACAGACATTACATACAGCAACTGCAGGTGCTTAACTTTGACAGAAACTCCAACATTTAGTTTGCATTATTTTAGAACATAATCTCTTTGATACTGAGGCTGTTGCCTTCCATTTTACACAAGATAGGCCTGTCATTTCATACTCAGTAAAAGAGCTTACTCACAGATTACAGCATCAAAGGGAAATGCTGCCTTTATAATAGGATGTGACAAAAGTCCATGTAAACAAAGACATTGCACTTAACGGATGTGTGATTGATAGAAGTTGTTCCTGTGGGGCAGACAGGTGCCATTCTAGTCTGCCCGCTCACCTAGACATGGAAGTTGTCCCTCCTAGGTAGGGTAAGTTTCTGAAGCCATGGGTATGCTAACAGCTCAGCTGTCCTCTTTTCTTAAATGGGAGGTCTCCATTTTGGTTGTGCATCAGAACTTTTGGGAAGGAGGGTGAAACAGTGAATGCTAACCTTTAGAGTTAAGACGAATCAACAAAAGAGCAGCATTAAATAACAATGATAGATCCATATAGAACTGTAAGGACATAAATCCATATAGAAGGGTGCACTGTATCTTCAAAATTGCAAGCACTGTAATCACCATCTCATATAATTATGTAACTTTACCTTTTTTCTGTCTGATGGATTCCTACCTTTGTAAGAGGCAGATGTTTGGTTTTGTTTTGTTTACAATTTTAGACTAAGAGGTATTGTTGTACAGATAGTGCGTTTAAAGTATACGTGCTATCAGTGCAGTCACACATAGCAAGACTGTTTCATTGATTTTTTTTTTTCAGATTAGCATTGTCATGGGTTTGAAAATTGTCCTCAAAGCTAAAGGAATTAAAATAGTGTTATAGAAAAAACACCCTAAAATTAGTGAAACATTTTTGATCAAAAATAAAATTACTATGGGCTTCTTGGTTTGCTGAATTCTTCTGCAGCACAAAGGTTGTTTGTTGGGTTTTTTTCTATCTTTTCAAGTGGGCAGAAATTAAATTATCCACATAGCTCTAGCCTTTATTTCTCTTCCATTCAAAACCCTAGCAAAGGATGTAGCAATATTTATTTTTAGAAAAATTTATGGCCATTTCATTTTAAAGCCAATTTGATGTAAGATTTATTTTCCAGATCCTGGAACACAGCTTTCAGCTACTTCCTGTTGGTTGTGTGAAGTGGTCTGGCACTAAGCTGCATTCCACTCCCAACTAAAGCATCAGGTACTGAACACACAGTGAAGCACTTCAGCAGACATAAAGTGAGAACCAAACAGGAATCAAACAGGAGTTAATATGGTAGGCAGAAAATGACCTGGTAAAGACAACAGGTTCAAATTTCAGATTCTTAAATCACTGTGCAAAAATGCAGGATAAAACCCATGGGTATTTTAAAAGTGATAGGCTATAGAAACGCACACAGAGCAGTTCAGCTTGGGCATCCCAGCTTGTAAAGGGATTCTATAAAGCCATGGAAAAAGCACGGAAAGATCAGGTGATGGAGTGTCCTGGAAAAAAGTTTACAAAAAGCTAAAAAGGCTAGAATGATTCTGCCTTGACAAAAGAGAAGAAAGTGTGGCTGATAGAAATACAGTAAAGTACCTAAAATTATTACAAACAGATACAAGACATTATTGAGCACGTTTGAAATAAAGACCTAGAATATTTCTAATAGAACATAATCTGTTTAGAAAAAAAACCACGTTTATTACTATTATGGTAAGAGTGAGAGGTAATAACCTTAAAAAGGACCAGATAGCTACATGGAAGATACTAATTCGGTTCTTGGGCAGTCCTGACTGTGGTTAAGGCTAGGGGTGGAATTCTGCACTACTTATATTTCTCTTGTAGCCACTTGTAGAGACCTGTAGCCACTATCCTTATAGTATCTGAACATGTGTTCTTCTCTTGCTATTTGAGTTGTTCTAGCTAGCTGTTGTTATGCAGGTAAGTCACAAGGTGTAATCATTGCTCCCAGATGGAGCAATATAAGCACTTTGAGAGCAAACAGCAACATGCATTCACTTATTACACACTTAAAATGTAAACTTGCTGCTTTGAAATGCCCCTTTCAAGAAATATTCATATATGTCTAAATAACCCATTGAAAATATTAAGGTACAGAAAATAAACCAAGGATTTAAATAATGGGTATTTCAGTAGCTGTTGCAGCTCTTAGTAGTAGTTTCCTGTGCGTGCAGAAAACATAAGATGCAATACTTTATCAATTATAATGCCTACATTTGTTAAGATTGAAATAAAGATGCCAACACTTCAAAGTGAGGTTGTACCTGATGCCTGGGTCCATGCCTGCTGGAAATGTGATAACTCCATTTCCTAAAAAAAGGTCACATCACAGATAATGGAAATAGCAGGAATATGTATGCTTCTGTCAGCAGACGCTAATGCAACCTAGCTCCTTGTGGCTGTTTGTCCTTGAGGCTCAGGGGAGTGTGTTATGTCCCAGTATCTAATAATATGTCAACTCCGACTGAATCTTTTCTTGGACTTGGGCATTCATACCACACTCTCCTATTGGGTTTCTAGTGTCTACCAACAGTCTAATTCATCCTGTAACTTTTATTTTCACTGAGAATGTTACTGAAACTTCCTGATTTTCCTGGAACTAGTCAATACTGCACAATTCGCTACCTCTGTTAGATATGGTTGATAGTAGCTGAGATACTCAAAAGCTTGTTTAGTTACACCCCAAATCATTAATTTAAAACTAACTGGTTACAATTTATAGCAACTTGGAATTGTGAGGCTTTGGGATTTTTTGACCCCTTTTAAAATACTTGATAAAAAAACCACCAGTCATCTAACATTGAAGCCATGCATTATTATCTCTCACTCAGAAGGTTAAGGACTTGGGTTTTTAGCTGTGCAAAAGGGCTTGTATGAGAGTAACAGGAATGAAACTATTCGTAGATGTGTATCATTGAAGGATAACCTTTTCTCTTTCTTTGAAATAACAGCCAGTCTCAAGAAATGTAGTCTGCTTGGCTGATTTGTTTTTTTCCCAGGATAGCATTTCCTCTCTTGGAGGAAGGCTATTTCAAATACCTCTCCATTTAACTGTCTGCCCCTCATCCTCGCCGCCCAGCCTGCTGATCTGTGTTTCCATATATACCCTTAATAGAAGAGCATACAGTGGCATGTTCAGGTTTCTACTCTGTTTTCATGACAACATACAATGCTGTTCTGTAAAGCAGCAGCACAGATTAAAGATCACAGAAAATTGTTTCTGGCTTAATCTTTCTGGTTTTGCAGGCAATTGTGGAATTCCCAGGATAGAAGTTTCTTGGTTACTGCATGGTCTTGGCACATGCTTGAAGATTCTAACATAAAGTGCAGAACTACTATACGAGTTAAATTGAAAAAATAGCCACCAACATGTGGTATGACTTAATGATAAGCTAATCTGTAGGGCAGTGGATGTCACATTTCAAAATGTTCAGATACAGTTGCCTAATCTTCACATTGTAATTCCAAAACCAGTTGGTATGACAGGTGTTTGAACCTGTTTTGCCATTTCAGTCATTAGTAGTGGGTTTTTTTAAGCATGCTTAGGCCTACACAGTACTTGGTATATTTTTTAATTGCTGTTCAGTGCTGGATATCATAGAGTTGAATTGTTGAAACATGAAGCAGGTTACTCCAGATTCTGTACAGGAGTGTCTCTATATGGGAGAAGAATCCTTACAGCTATATGTGGATTGGGGTGAAGTCAAGAGTGCACTAAGTATGGTACAAATCAAGCTCAGCAGACCAGGTCTGGTTCTACCATCTCTGTAGTTTTTGTTTCCTGTAGCTATAAAATCACTTCAATATATATAATGATTGACTAGTACAGAATAATACAGAGGACCTTTGTATAGTATCATAAGAACAGGCTGGCTTTACTTGAGTCTGAATCCCTTCCAGCAAGTGAAAAGAGAGACACATTTTTCAATGCTGTTTCTATAGCCTAGGCAACTCTGCGTTCCTTTGGCAGTATGCTCTGGCAGTCAATATAAGCAGCATGAGTAGCAGAGTCTGTGCCACTGAAATGAGTTCAGAAGCCAGTACACCTACAGATCTCACGTATTTTTACTCAGTGAGCACTGCAAGCTCCTTAATGCAGCTTTACAAACATTTTTCTCTTTGGACAGGCTAGAGTTCCAGAGGAAGCCAAAAATTTTATTGCTTGTGTAATTTTCAGTTAAGATCAGTTGAATTTAATTCTTGAGTGCGATTTTTTTCCATCAGCTTGTGTAACTTTAAACACGAGTTATGTGATGTCATGTGCTCTGGCAGAGGAGCTAAAAAGGTTACAGTTTAGTGGAATTTCGAAAATGGAAATCCAAAACTATTAAAAAAACCAAACCTCAGTATTCCTTATCTTTTAAAGGCATCTCTTGCCTGCCTCTCTGAAGAGTAAAGAAATCTGAGTTGCTTTCTGATTCCTTTATCTTCAAGCATCTTTATCTTTTGAAGACATCTTTTTAAGATCTGCTAGTAATGCTCATAATGGACATGAATAACTCTCCTGCTCCAATGCATAGCATTAAGACACTCAACATACATATTCACAGGCTTGACATGTTTCCTGATGTATTTATTATATTTGTTAACATTTCCATATTAATTTACAGGATCAAATTCAGAGTCATTGTATAAAGGTAAAATTCAGTATTGCCAAAGAGCTCAAAATTTTTATTGTGTTGTTTGCAGCCACTTTAATGGTGAAAACTCTTTGTTGAGTACATGGCCATGGGTTACTGCTCGTGCAAGAAAGTTGTACTGTGGCTGCATGTTCCATAATTAGATTAGGCAATCAATTCATATAATCTCTCATTCTGTTTATTGCTTTACTTCCAGTAAAAGGACATTTATATAACTTACCTGTGCAGAAAACCACATCCCTTCTGTCTGAGAGATGAGGCTGATGACAGGCTGTGAATTTCCATGTGTGGTTTCGGAGCAGCAGCTAGGTCTTGTCTTAATTAATACCCCACAGCAACTTTGTTCCAGATTGTGTACTAATTTTTTATGAAAAATAATTCTCTCATATCTTCACACAAGGCACCCAGCATTTCCTCACGATACAGCTTTTCTTTGAGGAGGTATTGCTAAACCTCTGCAAAGCTGGGAAGCACTCTGAAGAACTTATTACCACTACTAGAGTGATGCTAGCTAGAGAGTGCATGGAGGGAAAAAACACTTGTCCAGGAAACTTCAAGGCAACTATCAAGAAGATATCAAATCAAAGTTAGAGAGGACTGAGGGGAAAAAAAAATAGTTCCCAAGAAGAAGGAGAACAGGAGCAGTAGAGAAATAGTGGAAGAAAGGCTGTTCTTTTTTGGCTTAGCACCAAAATCACCACCACCATCATCAACAACATCAAATCAGGCAGGTGCGAAGGAACCTTACATCTGATGTGCTGTGAGGAGATGAGGAGATAAGTTGTGCAGTACCTTCATCACCTGCCTGTTAGTGCAGGGTAACACAGACCTTATGCAATCCTGCTTCAGAATCTCTTCTCTCATTAGGACCTGGACAATTGTGCCTACTGCTGGCTACCAAAAGCTAGACATAGAAAATAGCAGCTAACGCCATGCTAACTAATCAACAGAAAGGTACCATTTTCTTTGTGCTTCACCGTCTTGTCAACAGCAGAAACAAAACATTGCATGTTAACACTTGCCTTCCTTGTCTGAAAGCAGTCATTTCATGGGGCAGTCCTTTTAATGAAGAAATTTGTTGACATCATTTGCAATAAAAACAAACACTGAGAAAATTAACTTGCACAATAGAAACATACAAAGGCTACTGCCTCACAAAAAATGATGCCATAGCTCAGGGAGAAGAAACTTCGATACTGCAGGCCAGATCCAGATGTCAGATCAAGTCTCATTGACCTTCTTCCCAAGGGTCCCATAGGCCTCCTAGAAGTATATTTGTTACATTACCAAAACATAGGAAGAAGGCTAGTGAATCTTGTCACATAACACGGATGACTGGCATGGCCCACCACTGGCAGGAGCATATCTAACAGATGACTGGATACATAATAAACACAGCCGAAATATGTTTGTTTCCCATTTGTTTCACATTTCTGTCAGTAGACTGAGAGATGAGTCCCTGACAGCTTGCAGGAAAAGGCTGGGGAGCACATGGAATGGGTTTACATGGGGCTTTTTAAGTGAGAAAAATATATCAATTAAACCAGTTGGTGGTGGATTTATTCATAAAAAAATAGATAAATTGTGGGCTTTAGTTCAGGGGAAGTCAACTTAAAGCAGTCCCTGTTTGTCTTAGCTGCCTTTTGTAGATAACTTAGGAGATGGTGTTCATGTTTCTCCGTATGAAAACCTCCCTTGTGTACTGTACAGATACAACCATTGCACTATGTGTTGTAGGTGTAACTAATGAAATTCACAGTGTGCTTAAGAACAATTGATCTAATGAGCCTTTGTCTTTCTCCTAAATAATCAAGGGAACAGCAGGGACACTTGCTTTCTCCATATTCTTGAACAAAATCATATTAAAAAAATTTGCCTGTCTGTTCACTGAGACACTGTTTAAGATTTTAAGTGCAACAGGTCTTAGGTTTTAGATTAGCTACTGATAGAAGGCTGCTACCTTCAATGTGGCACACTTAAACTAGTTGAAATACAGTGGTCTCTGCCTGACTTCTAAACGAGACCTTGTACCCTGTAGCTAATGTAGGAAACATGGGCATGGCTATGGAGAATGAAGGCGAGTGCCTCACATCAGTGCTTCAGAATTGCCATTTTGCATTTTCACCATAATTATTTTTAAATAGCTGAAGAGAGAGACTTCATCACACCTTCTGAACTTCGAAATTGAGTAAGGCAGACATGGGGACAGCTTGGAGAAGTGAATATTCCATAGAGCTCAGTACAGATATTTCCAAAGTCCAGAAGTACAGTGCAGCAGAATACAAGAGATGTAAAATGTGACTGCTAGGAAAAGGACCAGGAGTCCATCATCCCTGAAGATCCAGTTATCAAATAAGGTATTGCTAGTTTCATATACAGTCCTTTTTAATGAGTTGGGATTCCACAGTGGCCTTCCTCCTCCCTGGCAGAGTAAAACTTTCTCCATCCAGTTAGTGCCAAGAGGCACCTACCTTGCTCCCAACCTTTTTATTCTAACTTTTGCGTACAAATGACATGGAAGACATTCCTGTCCTCCTAATCATGCCATGTTTGCTTCCTCCAGGTGAACGGCCTTTTGAATGCAACTGGCAAGAATGTAACAAGAAGTTTGCTCGCTCAGATGAGCTGGCACGCCATTACCGCACACACACTGGAGAAAAGAAGTTCAGCTGTCCTCTCTGTGAGAAACGCTTCATGCGCAGTGACCATCTGACAAAGCATGCCCGTCGCCATGCCAATTTCCACCCAAGCATGCTCAAGAGGCGCAGTGGAAGCAGCTCGAGAACAGGGTCTGTCAGTGACTACAGCCGATCAGATGCCTCAAGTCCGACGATTAGCCCCGCCAGTTCACCATAGACCTACTTGCACTGGATGTCAGCACTTTGCCTCTGATACCTATTGTGGAGTTTTGTTTGCGTTGTATACATTTAAAAAACTCTGTTGCCCCCTCCCTTTTTTTTTTTTTTAAAGAAAAAATCAGTAAATATCTGCCTCCCACTCTAATTTCCAGTCAAATTTTCTGTACCCAGCCACCCAAGTGGCTATTCTAACCTCATGGACAGACGTACATGTTACACTTAGTGACTCCTGCTGTCTCAGTATTTCATACATTTTGCAACCATTTACAGAACCTTTTGAATACTCTTTATAAGAAAATGAGAAAAATCTAAAAAAAGAAGAACAAAACCCACTTAATTCACCTCAGGTGTCCAAGTAGTTTTGTAAAACCAGATTGCACAACATGAGAAACAAACACAAATCAGCTGTGTTGGACTGTGTCCCCCTTCTCCGTTCTCAGGGATGGATATTTATGTTACACAATAATTACAACAAAGACACACCCTAACCGCAGCCTTACTCTGTAAATATATTTGCACTCAGAAGCTTTTTGTTAGATTCTTTCACACACTGGGGAAAAAATAAAAACCAAACAAACAGTACAAAACCCAAACCCATACTGGAATGTAGTACCAGATTCTTCCATTGTTTGTTTTCCTGATTCTATACCTACATTGGAGAGTGTCCAAACAGGAGTCTTTTCTGTCTTCAAGCTGCCCTCTGCTTTTTGTCGCAAGCCGTTTTTTTCACTTCATGCTGAAGATGCTCCAAAACCAACTTCCTATTGCAAAAATCTCTGCGAGGTTGATAAACTTGTTTGTTTGTTTGATGCTAGATGAAATTCTAAACAAGATGCCTTAAGTAAATAACCTAAATCATAAGGGAATATATTTTCACTGGGTAACATTTTATTGCAAGGTGGTAGGGATTCTTGGAAGTGTTCTGTCATCACTCTCGACAAGTTGTTAAGCTGTCTGCACTGCCAGTTCAGTATGGGACCAAGAGAATATTCAGATCAAACCACACTGACTTGAACAATTTTCTTTATCTTCTTTTACTTTTTATTTTTTTGTTTGTTTGGTTTTCTTTGTTTTAAATGAACTACAGAAATAGCATAGCTGAAACAATGAAACAACAAAACTTTTATCAAGGTACTTCCCTACTGTACAGTTCTTTCTTAGCAAGACAAATTGCTTAAGACAGTTTCTATATCCTGTTGCATCACAAGCATGATCAGTGATAAAAAGAAGCAAAAAAATGTAAGATGTTTTCTGACTAGAAAAATAAAATATGCATTTTTATGTTTTAAAATAAAATTACATTTTAGCTCAGCACTACTTCAGATGTCCAAAAAATACACATAACCAGCACAAAGTAAAATGCTCTCATTTCCAAATAACTGCTTAAAGATGAAAAGGGAATTTTTGCTAGTTTTCAATAACTTTCACATAATTGACACTAGATAGAGCACTAGGAGATATTTTTTTTTTTTTTTATATGGTAGTAAATATAGCAAAAGACCAGGAGCTTTGTGATGTATTGGAGACCTCATTGGCAGTTCCTTGGTTTGGCTGGGCCTGATGGTGCACATTATACGTTCAAGTCCTTTTGATTCTGGAGTTTTCTTGTTTTTACTATAGGGTGTAAATGCAGTTAAGTGTAGAATGGTGAAAAGAAACTCTCTAAGCCAAACCTGCCATTTGATATCAAGTGAATGCCTTCAAATTCCAAATAAACTTGTATCTTACTTGCTGCTTTGCCTTGATCCAATTTTGCAAGTTTTTATTATATTATATATAAATTGTGAGAGGCTAATATAGATTTCCAAGTAGTTTAATAGGTACTTGCATAATATTTAATTATTCCTAATACTACACATTCTATTAGTTGCATTCAGTATTTTTTTCACCTCGATAAAAATCACAGCTTTCCCCTTTTGAATTGAAAGTCATGTGAGGCACAATTCTTCTGTTTCATTTGACAGAAATTGAAAGAACATTGTGAGGTTTTTTTTTCAAGACAACAAATATTGCTGAGTTTGTGTGATGAGTAGCCTAACCACTGTGAGTTAGGTCAAAGCCAGATCTGTGTGCCTCTATAGATTTCCTCCCCCCGCTTTTTTTCTTTTTATTTTCTTTTTTTTTTTAATCTCATCTAGTGAGATACACAATTTTATCAACTTGATACAATTCAGGTAACAGGAATTCACATTCCAATAATTTTTGTGACTGCTAAAAGTGCTCTTGTGCTGTAGTTAGTAGAAAAAGCATTTAAGATATCTAAAGGAATTCTACAGGTCAGCTGAGTCTTGTGCACAGATTTTCAAACAAGTAGTAAACACATTTCTTGGTAGAGCGATATGGGGAAAAAAACCCAAACAAAAACCCAAGCAAAATTAAAAGGAAAAATAAATTCAATTTGTTGTAAAGTCATCTTTTCCGACAGAGTATAATTTAATCTTTAGCAAAGGAGGAAACATTCCAATCTATTTATTTAGGACACTATTTAGCATGAATCATTAAGTGCATTGCAAACAAGTTTTTTTTATAGCCTGGAGAAAGAATATTTGCACTGGATTTTATTAGTATTGAGATGATGGGATTTAGATATTATGGGGCAGCCTATTCTGAGTGACAGAAGTACTATGTGACTTAGCTATTACTAATAATTGTCCAGTTTGAGCAAAAAAAAAAAAAAAAAATTCATTCAAAGTAAAATTTCTAGTTCAGCCAGTTCATCTGATGAGAATGCTATGAGACTATATGTAACCAATATAGCTACACTTGCAGGAAATTTTCTGAAATTTGTTAAAACTTTTTTTTTTTTTTCTTTCATCTTAGCTGAAAATATTTTAAGAGTGTGCTAGGCTGACTGTTAAATTACTGTGTTTTAAAATCCTAGCTAGAGTTTCAAATATCTCCATTAAATGTTTAGTACATGATAGCTTTAGGATACAATGATGAATTCCAAACCACTAGTAGTTTCCAAAACTGAATGCAAACAAAACTTTTCTTAATATTTTCATAAGGAAAGAGAGTGCTTGGTTTTTTTTATTGTCTTGCTAGATAAGAAGCAGAAGCACCAGAAGGATCGTAAGACTCCGTTCTCATGATGGTTCCTCCTGAGTTTTGCAGATACAATAAGTCTGACCAGTTCAAATTATATTTTGAAATGTGAGTGCTTATCCAAACCTCAGATTTTTACCCTTTTGTTGTTTCACCCAGTGGTGTAACCTAAAGCAGACTCCTGCCATAGCAACAACCACTGCACACTCAGGAAATACTGCTCTGGCAAGGTGCAGATTTCGTCACAGTCCTCCATTTGAAGGAATGTGCATCTCTCTGTCTGCCTTCTCCTTTCCCCGTACAAGGTGTTGAGGTGAATCTCCACACACTGCCCTGATTTTGTTTTAATTTTAGATTATACTGACAGGTTTATTATTATTAAGAAATCCCTGAAAGCTTGTTTGTTTTTCTCCAGCCATGATTCTATCTTCCTTTTTAAGAGTTGAGCTCAACTACCTTGTCATAAGAAATGGGTGCAAGTTAAAATCTTCATTCCATTACCACTACTCCATGGAAACTAAAGGTGCTCTCAGAAACTCATTCACCCCTTCCATTAACCTTAGCCTGTGCAAAGGTCTAAAGTGCATTAATGGCCACATGAATTCAGTTTTATCCTGCTTCTTAGAAAGCAGTTCTGGTTAACTCCTGGCAGCTAGATTTTATTGTGAGAGTTGTTTGTATCTGCAGATTAGCTGTTCCTTGCTTTTATAATATATGCATAGTATCTGCAAAGGTATATATTTATGGCAAGTCATCAGAAGCCTTTGTTTGATGGTAACACCTAATTCCTGTATGTATCCTACCCTCTTTACAGCATTAACCCTTGCAGTAACTTTTAACTGTGAGAGCCTCTGTACCTTTAAAACCTCATTACCTTCTAGACAGTTGTTCCGTGCTTCCCTGTTTCATGCAGTCAAGCAGTAAAAGGCTGGGTGAGGATCTTACCCATTTCAACCTATTCACATTCACAACTGCTTTCCTCCTGTTTTTCACCATGCGTTCTAGAATTTGCACTGTGTGAAGTGCACTGTTATCTTGGGGAACATCATGTGTGAAGAAAGAATAAGGAAAATGAACTCTGCATACTTAAGACTAGTCTTTTCACTGCTATTTGATTTTCTAATTTCATCAGGTGATGCTTACAAACTGACTTTCAGGTGCTTTTGTACTCCATCACACCATCTGTTCACTGGGTGCTAACATACAGTCTATGTCAGTGAATGGTATGCTGAACATCTATAATTTTAACTCTTTTGGGGATAAAGCTATAGAAAAAAGCTATACAGAAGAAAATAACAAGTTATACTTCTTTACCCCTTAAGCCAGAATATAGAATGCAAAAGCCCATCCACTGGTATAGTTTTTTTAAAATTCTCTCTATATTTATATATATGGATTTATATAAGCATATGCACATATATAAAAATATGCATATATGTGTATATTACATGTGTGTATACATAAATACACAGTGGTGTGTATATACTACACAACAAATAATGAAGAGATGTCTACAGAACAAAAAGAGGTATCCATTTCATTATAACCAGTGATGGGTCTGAACCAAAATCCGAGATCCAAACACCATTGTGTTTGGAAAGTTTGAACCTGTTTTTTGAGATTAGTGGTTGAGTTTCATCTCTGGGTTACGGCTGCAGTTCCTCGTGTCTATGTGCATTCTGGGGGAGGTGTGTGTGCGTGCGCATGTGATTTTTCACAAGGACATGCCTGGGTGGGTGATGGAGAATCTGTGTGTCAGTAAGTGTGGACATGTTTACATATATGCTTGCAACTTTGGTGAACTGTAATGTTACCAGTGTCATCTTCACTTGTAGTATACCCATTGAATGTTTCCATGGGTCACTTTTCAACTCCTGAGATCACTACATTGAAGTATTACAGTTGTACAGTTATACGTTCATCTTTTCTTGCTCTGCTGTAACTTTGTATGTATTTTGTACTGCATAGATTATATATTGTGATAATGTCCTATGCAACAACAATAAAAAAGGAAAAAAAAAGGTAAAAAGGAAGAAAATTAACAATGTAAAATATTGTCTTAACTTGTATGCATGGTTAGGGATGTTTATTTTCCAAAATAAAACTTGTAACTATGAAAATAAATATTTCTCTTAATTTCCTTCTCTGTGCATCAGTTAAAGAGCATCACTTGCTAATGTTTCTGCTGCTCATTTGAGGTTTGATATCTTATTTGATATCTTTCCTTAAATTTCACCCAGTGCTACTGTTTAACTGGATTTTTGTTAATCATTGAGAGAAAGTTTCTGTGATGTTTGTTTTACCTCTGCTTTACCTAGTATTTTATAATTGGATAGTGACATCCCTTTCTCTAAGCTGGTATATTCTGTGGTTTTTGGTACAAGATGGTTATAGGATTAATATGCATGACTTAAATGTCAGAGTCAACCATCCTTTTTTTCAATGCTCAGTTCTTTGCAAATTTCTGGTATCATCTCTGCAAGTGGCAATGTCCTATCAAAACAGTAATTTAATCTCACAGCTCCCTGAAATGTTCTTTCCTCATTTCAAAGATGACAAAATTGAAACGAGAGTAATTTGAGTGACTTTCTTGAAGACATGAGGCAATGGCAGCTGTATGCCTTTATACTCTGACAGTAACACCACAACCCCAGGAAAACAATGTTGTGCCCTATAATGATTATCTGTCTATAAAACATCATAACTGATAGCAAAAAGAGTTTACAACAGTGGAGTACTGTTGTAAGATGAAAGCTAAAATAGCCTTACTAAGCTAGGGGCAACTGTAGGAATTATTTTGAAATTAGTACATTTTCTTGTGCAGGGGTCATGAAAACTGTTCAGCGCAAATAACCTGGAGAGCTGTCATAGAAGGTTTCCCCACATATTCATTACAGTGTTGAACTGTCAGTGTTATTCATTATCTTTGACCGTGTGCCAGTTATCTTGTACATCTGTATATATCTATGATCAACTGCTATTTTATAATTTACAGAGAGGATAAATCACATAAATGCTCAACTGTGTTAATGCAATGTTTGAGGGCTCATTCATTTTCTGAGAATAACGTACTCTTTACTCTTGCGGTTGATAGCTCTGACCCTTTATTAGTGGACCCTCACTGGAACAGAAGACAAAATATTTCTGTCTAGCAGAAAACCACAGGTTTCTTTCATTTTTTTCTACTAACATTAACTTGATGTGGCCTCTCATTGCTTATTCTCAATGTCTGTGTCATAAGCAGGCAGAAGACTTTGAAGCATTCAGGTTGTGAAAATCCATAGGCCAAAATCCTGGTAAACTCTCTAATACCTGGGTGAGCTGAAGATCGTGTGTATCAGTCTGCCTGTTGGAACTTCTTCTGTTTCAGATCCCCTGAAGTAACTAACATGGATCCCTGGAAGTCTTTCTTTTAACGCTTTCTTGGATGTTGTCTCACCCCAGTCACAATTCTTCGTCCAGTTTTTGCTCTTGAACAGACAAGCTAGGGAGATGCTTTAAAGTGCCGCTCTTCTAGAAGTCCAGTTGCTTTTTGCTAGTTTGTTCCTACAGAAAGGGTGTGACATGTCAAGCCTCTGCTGCTACCCAGTTTTTCAGCTACTTGCTGTATCTGAATTACTGCAACAGGGGGTGGGGTGGTGACCAAGGGTCTTTTTTCACTGATGCTGGAGGAAGTTGATACAGGCTCTAGATCCTCTTTTCTGTGAAAGAACGAGTCTGAAGTTTCTTGAAAGTATACGTTACACAACACTTCTAGGCACTGTTTGAGAATATGGGCCCTGAAGAGTAGTATTTCTGAAGTCTTCCTACATGAAGGATTTGCCTGAAGTTTGATAACAGAAGAGCAGTCTTCTAAACTTTCTAGAAGAATGAAAAGAGAATCAGATCCTTATAAAAGGATATGCCCTTTAAATATGGCATTGTTGCCTTGGTACTGTAATGTTATGTGCCTCCTCACTCAGACACCCACACTCTGAAATGCATGTTAACACATTCTCACCTGCAAGAGAAACTTCTCTCGGGTTGCTAAATGTATGCGTTTCTGTCTTGCCTGTGGCTCAGCATTTGCTGTGAAATGTTCATAGACGTGGCAGTAGTTCATCAGTTCAGAAGAGAAGAGATAATACTGACAGAATTAGGATGAGATTTTCCTATTCACATTTACCTGTGTATCATTTCTGGCTTCAGTCGACCTTAAAGTTTAATTCCCAGGCTTTTTCAGGAACCACACCCATGGCATGCTTTACTACTTGACTGAAAGAGGTGAAAGTGACATAAATAGTCGATACAAACAGAGAGCAAAGCAAGAGAAGATGAAGTTTGAAGTAAAAAAAAAAAAAAGATGAGGACAATGAGAAAAGCTGAGTGTTTCTAGCAGCTGACCAGAAAGGCTCATACAGAACAGAATATGCACGGGAGTTCCTAAAGAGCTGCAGAGCAAGCAAGCCTGGCAGCATCTCCAAAGATGACAGTAGACTGCATCATCTTTTCTAAGAGCAGTAGAGAAAGGAGCTAAGTCAAACAGTAATTCAAGCAGGCAAGCACACATGTCTAGCTAACTACAATGTGTTACTGGCACAGCTAAGTGTATAGAGAGGGAAGGATCATTTGAATAGATTCCTCAATCCAGGCATCAGACAAGGGAGGGGAGTCTGGATGCCCGGATATCTGAGCAGCAAAAGGGGAAGAGGGAAGCACGAATGAACACTAACTTTGGGAGCCAGCTTTGTGCCTTGGGCAATTCAAAGAACAAGGTTACATTAAATAAGTCTGGAAGGAAAAGAAAAAAAAAATAAAATTAGGATTTAGGTGAGAATAGACCCAAGAGGTCTGCTAACAAAACCTAGACATTGCGCTTAGGAGTAACTGTACCTCACCAAGAGAAGAGAGCTCTGGAGTATAACTGCTGCCTCATGATAATGGTAAATAAAGGATCAACCTCTATTACCTGGTTGGCACTGGCAGGAGTTAGATTTAATCTCTGGCTTCCACTGGCTGAAAAACAAATGTTCAACAGGAAAAGAGGGATTGGCACCAGGGGCTGGGCTAAGAGAGGCTCTGAGACGCTGCTGCTGTCAAGTCTCTGCTGAGCTGACGTTTCTTCTCTGCGTCACTGGACAAACACGTCTGCCGGAGCACACCGCAGCAGGTCTGAGCCTGCTGCACTAGCACTTGTAAGGTAGATTCTAAAGGTTCGCAAAGGCTTTTACTGCCCAAGTTGGCCTGCTCAGAGCTAGCCCAAGTGTTCTTCCCAATTCCTATTAGCAGTGGACATATAGAGCAGCATTAATGGTTGGACTTGATGAGCTTGAAGGTCTATTTCAATCTAAATGATGATATGATTCTATGACTGGGATGTCTCCCAGAGGGAAGGTGTGATATACTGAGTTGGTCAAGTAGACAACATCATTTTGAGAAAAAAGCCCAGATGAAGGACGGGAAAGATAGTGCTGGATGCAGAGTTTCAGGAATGTGGAAGTATAGGAAGAGGAATGGGATGAAAAAATGTGGGAAACAAGAGATGAAAGGTGCAATACACGGGGAAGGTGAGGTAAAGGGGGTGAAGATAAGTTTTAGAAAAAATGAGAAAGTAGGATAGGGTAGGGCAATTTTATGTCATTTTCTAGAGAGAAAAAGAAAGGCATAAAGTGCAAAATCCAAAAGGGGGGGTCTAGAGGAAGATGTAAGAGAGCTCACATGGTATCATATTCAACAGAACAGAAGATAAGGGATGCCAGTGTGTAATAAACAGGACTGTGTGTCTTTAAGAGACCAATGTTTGTGTTTTCCCATGCTCTCCTATTGTGGAAATAACTTTCTGACTCATTTCTCTGATCCTGGAGACAAACTGAACAGACACAAAACACAATAGCAACGGGAAGAGAGAAATTCCTCCCTCCCCCTTCCACCACACATGCATTTTACGTCAGCAAGCTGAACACGCTCAAAGCCTGGGAGTGGGAGAGAGACAAGATGCGGGCTGACAATATTGCTCTGTGTACATTTTTTTTTTAACCTTTCTCACCACTGTATAAACAGTTAAAACATGAAAGCCACACTTCCCCAGTCTGTAACTTTTAAATATGTTATCCAGTCTCTTTGGTTACAAGTCTTACCTTCCAGATTTTTCACAGACAGCAAACTGCAACAGGAATTTGCCAGCCTTTTTAAACTTCAAAGCTTTGCACTTCAAAGCCCCTGCAATTTTTTCTCTAAAGCCTCATGCCCCACCCTCTGCAAAAGAGACATCAGTTTGGGACTCTCTCACAAAATGCCTTATTTGGAAGCTCACATATGTCAAAACCTCAACATTGCAACTGTGATCTTCCCAGAGGGGAGTAATGAGAGGGGCACCCCTCTAAATTGCTGGCCCCACACCCGGGTGGCATGGAGAACTCCTTTGCCACAACAGAGAATCGCCACTGATCAGGCCCGACACGAGTGCATTTGCTCTGTTTCCTCCTGTAGCTTCTATCACTGTGATGAGAATTATCTCAAACCCTGTGATACTACAGACAAGGTCCCACAGAGTCGCAAGGCCTTGCAGGTTTGGTTTAACATGCAACTTTTTTGTAGATTATAGGAGTTGTAAAACAAATGCCAAGCTTTCCTGCTCTGGGGCTGGCGTAAAACTGCTGCTCGCGGCCTGCTGGGAGGAATAGGATGACCTGGCAGGAAGAAGGCAGAAGCAAGTTTTGCTCAGGATTGCCGGTCCCCCCTCCACTGCCGCCACGACCCGTGCCCGCCACGCACAAGGCCGTGGCTGAGGGATATGCCCACGCGCCGTGGTGGCAGGCGTGGGTTGCCTGCAGAAGGCACAGGCGGGTGGCAGATCCCTCAAAAGAAATGACCTACATCTACCCTCCTCCCTGTAGAAGAGGAGACGCTCTCTGGGGCTGAGGGTTTGAAAGCAGCCACAGCACTCCCCAGCGTTTGCATTTTTCCCTGAAGAGTGAGTTGGCTTCCCCTTGACGCGCCCTCACAAGCGGCCGCTCTGAATAACCCAGGAAACAGGAACCCTGTGGAGGGTGGGACCGCACAAACAGCAAGACTGGGTGAATAAATCAGGCCTGGCTGTTGGCTTCCCTGTAAGAAACCTTCTATTAAGGCTTCACTGGATATTTTTGGAGTCCACCTGTCTATTTTTTGAAGGGATAATTAATGCCGAAGGTAATAAGGGAAAAAAAAATAAATCAAGCTTTAAGTCCAAGGATGGAAAATTTGCTTTCTCTACAAAATTGCTATGATTAAAGAGGACTAAAAAGGAAGGGTTACATTTCATGAGTAAAAATATGCTACAAGTCACTGTAAAAATTGTATGTTACATGGCATTGGCTAGGAGATGGGGAGCGTTTCAAGAGACAGTGCTTCACCACTTAACTGTTACTGTTGGAGTGAAGGCACAGCTGAACACCCAGCCTTAAACTGCAGCTGTACAGGCTGTGTTTTTTTATAGCTCTCAGCCCTGCTAAGGCTCCCAGCTTCTCTGCGTGTTGTGATCTGGCTTTGGGAGGGGCTGGCTGGGACTTGAGAGCAACTGGCACAGGCTCTGCCCAGTTCTGTGCATGAAGTTATGAAGTAAGGGAAAAATCACAGCCAGTTTACATAGCACCCTCACCAAGTCCTTAAAATGCCTGTGTCTCTACACAGAACCTCTATGCAAGCCTCTTGGATGAGGATCTGTGTATTTCTAAGCTCAGGGAGGTAAATGTTATCTCCCATGAATGATAAAACAATTGGAAAAATAAGGACATGCTATAGAGTGTCTTTTCTAATGAATAGTATTTATAATTTTAAAAAGGTTTGCAGATGTGGCAGAGTAATGAGCATTTGAACTATTTGTTGCTAGCCACATTTTAATGATACAAAGCATTATACAGTAAAAGTGATGCTGACGCATTTATATTTTGCATTTGCTTTCAATTACTTTTGATCATAAAATGTTACAACAGCACTCTCCACAAATCTTGGAAGCCTACATTCATGAGATATTTATGCTACAGTTAATGAGATCCTGGCTTCTCATATAATTTCCTCAAAAGACAAAGTCACTGTATGAACAGCAGAAGCCAAAGGCAAAGTGGACTGGCTGCAGTACAGGTTTCATCAGTTATAAAGATACACAGCTTCCACTTTACTGTCCAGATCTAAGCCAGGGGCATAACAAATGCCTCAAAGGCCATCCAAGAGGCATAGTTTTAATTGTCACATAGCAAATTAGCGCAGCAAGTTCATCTAACTCTCAGGTGACAAGTACCTAACAGCAGCCACTGCCCTGAACATCTGTGGGTACCTGACAGAGACACATGTCACAGAGCTGGCATGAACACAGGATGGTCACTTTCCTCCTTAGCAGGATTCTGTTCCAGATAAAATATCTGGACACATCTTACATGGGCAGGGCCTTATGCAGGCAGCTTTCTCCAATCTACCTATGGTAAATAGACTCACACACCTACTAATTAAAATGTGTTAATAACTGGGTCCTACACTAACCACTGCCATGTGCTCAGCCTCTTCCTACTCACTCCAATTCAATGATAAGGTTGGTTTTTTTTATTACAGTTGGCAGATTAAGTTTAATGTGTGGTGGTTTACATTTCAAAATAACTTCAATATACCATGACTTACATGCTGTTGAATCTTGTATAACAGGTATGAATGCTTGTGTCTGCCTTGCTTTCATTCCAATCACTCCAATGGTTTTCAACCTTTGTAGGCATCCTGAAGACGATTTGCTGTAGAATGAAGAAAGTAAATTCAGTATTACTCTGCACAGGACTGAGACATGTCACTTTTCTGTTCAGATGGTTCTGTGACCATCCTGAGTGAACAGTGTGACAACATTTTCCTGTGCAGAAAGATATCGTGTTTGCAAGTGTAAAATGGGGCACAACAGAGGAAGGCCAGAATCTCTCCAGCTCCAGAAGCCTTGGCTTTTGCTTCATCAATCAGATTTATCTGAGGTCCTATGCTGTATGGTCCAGGGGCGACTGCAGTGCAGGTTAGAGCAGAGAGCAAGCCATCAGAGAAGGCGATTCACACCAAACAGAACCATTTGACAGGGTGACTCAAGGGAAGTCATTATTTACTAACACTGGTTTTCCTCTTTAAAGCTTTTTATAAGAGAGAATAGCGACAAGAAGCATAAATTGAAATGCTTTTTTTTCTGGTTTTCTGGTTGACTGAAGACTCATCCATTATAGTTATGAGCACACACTGAGAAGGAAACAAATCTCCAGAACAAGCTGAGGGACTCTGAATGTTCGTATTTTGTCCAGGATGCCAACCAGGGAGGCCAACCAATGCTAGATTTCAACAAGTAAAGTCTTTTGTTGCTTTAATGTCCTTCCCCCTTGGAGGTCACGAAGTACTTCTTGACTAAATTTCAGTTTTGCAAGCAAGTCTGCCCTGCATTTTAATGAAGCCCTCTTGGACCTGATAAAGCTCTAGGATTAGGGAATCTGACCATATTGAACAAATTGTGTGATTATGGCCTTTAAACTAATACAAAAAAAAAAGAGTACACAATAATTATTTCATGTACCAATGTAATAAAGGTAAAATAATTCCAGTATAAATCAGCCTGGCAGATACATTTAACATTACAATTTAAGAACCATATTCCTAGAAACTAATGCCAGTTAAGAAAACTCATGTCTTTAGGTGCAGTATTTTTGCACCAGGAAGAAAGGAAATCCTAACAGTAGGGTGGCATTTTAATAGATGGAAATGTTTGAGATCTGCAGAACAGGTAGCCATGTTCAAAGATGTTTTTATGTCTGCCCGTGTCTCCCTCTCCCCCACAACTACTTTACTATCTGATTTACCCTCAATTCATATTCAAAATGCTGTCAAACAGCATTTATTGAAGGTAAATGCATGCTGAGAACACAGGCACAATACTTAAATGGCTAATATGGAACTTGAATCAAGAATGAAGGAAGGGTAAAATAGAGTCATTATCCTAATACACAGGCCCTTTTAAACCTTTTTAAATTACTTGAAAAGATTAGAAGTTTAACTGATAAATAATTAACCATCAATCTACTATCTCAAGAGAGGGCCAGCCCTACACTAACAGTTTTATCAATCACCAGGAGAAAGTGCTTAAAAGAATTATTAATAATATTAGGAGATTAAATGATTGTATGCTAACACAAGAATAATCTGGACTGCTCAGTAAACCGGATAACAAACAAAGCAAGTGTATTTGATGCAATCAAAATTAACTCAGACATTTAGGGAAAAAAACCCAACAATGACTTGATTATACTCACCCGATGTAGGAGTCTAGCTCAGGTAGCAAGGACTCAAAAAATACTAGGTCAAAGAGCAGTTGAACGAGAGTTCCTTGTACATCTTATGGCTAGCAAAACCAAAGGCATCTTTGTGAATAAATACACAAGTATGTCATTTTGGAAATAAACATGCTGAAATGCAGACATTATCAATTCTTATACAGCATCAGAGACTAATTCAGGAGAGAGGCTGTCTAACACAGTCTGCAGCAGACTCTGCCTGAATTAATTTTTGGTGTAGCTGGTGTGTATTTCACAAAAACCTTTCAGTTTAATTTAGGTAGCTGCTGATCAAGGGAGATGATAAAAAGTCTGGAAGAGATTTGAAGCACAGGCATGCAAAAGATTATATTCCAGGAACTGCAAGTAAGCCTTTGCAACAGCCTTGGAAAGAATGACCCGTCTTCACAAGAAGGTTAGGGGATGGCACCACCAGAGGGTACAAGCAATTCAAGGGCAACAGACAGCTCCTCAATTAGACAGAAGTGAAATGAGATGCAAAGGCAGAAACCAGAGTTAAGTAAAGACAGGTTAGAAAAGTTTTTGTTTTTTTTTTAAACTGGTTAATTAACTGTTGGAACAACTTATCCCATGTTAAGATGACTTCTTCAGCACTTGGGGTCTCTCTAAAGAAACGTACCAGTTCAAAAGTAGTAGTTTGACAAATATCCTGTCTGACACCTGATTAGATGTAGGCACAGACTTCCTGAGGACAGTAACAGCAACAATCACAGGCCAGCCTGTGTGGCAGCACTGCCTGTCCTTGCACGGAGAAACCTTTTGCCTTTGGATCCCAGGAAATAGGTGTGCTCTGCAGAAATGACAGCTGAACAGGCCTGGCAGTGCCGGATTCCTGGCTTTTGCACAGATTGTCAGAGTTGGCCCATTTAAGCAAATTACTCTTGAAATCAAACTGAGTGAGCTTTATGGCAGCAGAACAAAAGCTTGTGATGAACACCCTCCCCAGTTTGTGGGATGCCCCTTGCCCCTTATTGCTCTTCTAGGTTTCAGTGTTTCCTCAGCATTATGCTGAGGTGAGTACACAAAAAGCACAAACAGAAATTCAGGCAAACAGATACTTTAGAAATAAGTTAATTTTATTGAATAGGCATTATAGCTTCTCTGAGTTTCAAATAATGGAGAAGCCAATTCACACAGATTACAGAGCTATCAGTTACTTTGAGTAATCTTTCATAAAAGAAAGAAATTAAATACAGTTCTGCTATAAAAAGTGCGACAGTTATAACTGGAAGTTTTTGAAACAAAAGCAAGTTTTACTACCTATTGCAAAAATTGGTTTAGTGCTTTAATACTTTACAAAGTAACAACCCAACTGCTAAAAACAGCTCTTACGCATCATCTTTGTCAAAGTATGGATCAGATTAAAAATGACATTTAAATTGAATTTGAATGAAAACTGCATGTAGAAAAGATTCTTAAGAACTCACACTCTTCACAACAAAAAATACTCATTATCCTTTAACACTAATGCTCCTGTTGCTTTTGAACAATGGATTTAATATGATATGGCAGTCAGCTTAAAAATGATCAACTATGCAGATGAAAGTGACTATAACCAATCGCATCTTTAAACTATGAATAGGGAAGGGAATGGGAAAAGGTAAATTCACTCCTTTCACACAGGATAAAAGCTCTGCATGAAAATGGTCAAACACAGAGAAACCTGAAAAGTCATTTCAGCTTTAAGTATAGTTCTGATATATCTATTATAATGTTTATTGAAATCGTAAATCAACCTTTGCTAAAATAGTATAAATTTAAAGAAGACAGAAAGAAACACCCACCCAGATTCTGAAAAAGGAGGAGGATGGTATGATTACCAAGAAGTTGAATTCTTAGCCAAAAAAAAAAAAACAGTGAGACTTGCTTTATTCCTTGTTAACATTTGCTTAAGCCCTGGTAAGGGCCAACTACTATCATTCCTTGAAATATGGACTTCAAGTACAAATACATTTATTGTGTATTTCTATGGTTTTAAAAATACTGAGTTTGCTCGGTTGTTAGAAAGTCACATTGCCTGTCCTGATTTTTTAAACTTTGTATAATTAGCTTTGGTTATACTTGAACAGAGACCCTCAGTTAATGAGTAATGAACCTCTCTAAACTAAAACTCTGTTTAGTTATTGTTTGGGGAGACAACCTCTTTATATGCAAACTGAACTGACAAAGCCAAATCTTCTGCAAAATAACACAGGCTTTGAGGACAAAGAGCTTTAGAATTTGTCCAAGGAAGTAGAAGATGGAAGGAAAAATGTTAGCAATAGCAAAAAACAGCTATGAACCAGCTGGGGAGGATATATACCAGTGTAATACTAAAGTTATGATGAATTAGCTATATATACCTTTTTGTGTGGTTGTCCTAGGGTGATGTTTGTATCCCCATTTGTGTATGCTATTTTTGCTGGATATCATGTTCTGTGCCTTTAAGACTGTCTCAGAAGAGTGAATGTTTTGTTTTGGTTTTTTGTTATCAACCTCTCCCCCAAGGCCGGCAAGACACAGAGACGGGTAATACCTAGTGCTGTTTTGGTTTTGGCTTGCTTTTGCTTTTGGCTCTGGCCCTTGCTCTGGCTTCTGCTTCTGCTTTGCCTCTGCTTCAGCCTGCCAATTAGCTAGTTTACCTAACAGTCCAAATTTTCCTCCTGGACTGTTTCTCCTTGCCTTTTGGACTTATTCGAACCTGCTCCGGACTGGGACCTGGGAACATCGAAAGTCTCCATCCTGTGGCTGCAGCTACCCCAGCGCCGGAGGGATTGATAACCAAGCAACCACCCCTGAGAGACTCCTTCTGAATTTGTCATCTTTTTCAGAGCAGTGAAAGACTGGTACCATCTAGTATTGTTCATTTTGTGTATTGGGGGGGGTGCTGTGTTTGTTAAATAAACAGGTTCTTTCCACTTCTCTCCGAGGAATTCTTCCCGGACCGGTGGGGGGGGAGGGGCCGTGTGGATTTGTGTTTCTAGAGGGGCCCCCTTTGGAGAATCTCTCCTAAATTTGCCCTAAACCAGGACAGTGGTATACCTTTCAGGCTGTCCTTCAAGATCTGAGATGCATTGGACTTTAACAACACTAAATTGTGTAACAAAAAAGATCAAGTAAACCAAATAGCTGAAATATGTGTAAACAGCATCGAAATTTCCAATGTTTCATTCAACTTTTTCCATACAAAAGTATTAGTCACAAGAATCTATGAGGAAGAACAAGGACTCCCAAGGAAAACAAAGTCTTTCAGCCACACAACAGTCAACTGCAAGGTATTATGAAAAGTTTGTAACAGTATTTTACATCTTAAAATTGAATGCAAAATAAAACTCTAGATAGATTCCCATAAGAAAATAAGAGCTCTATGCAGATTTGAAGAACTGTTTCAAACCTGAATCATGATAAGACTGGCACATTATAAATGCAACAAGGAGTTAGCTGAGTAAGAGCAATGGGCTTGGAAAAGACACAGAAGTTATTGCTCCTCCCCAGGGAAGAGCAAAAACTTAATCTAGATCATTGGGATAGAGTTTTATACAAAACTGTCAAAGCTAGCCTGGAATACTTTGGTTGGGAACTCCTAGCTGCCAAGGTCTGTGTGGTTAAATCCATTCATTATTTAATGTAGGCTTAAGTCCTGTTTGTTCTCCTTGGCTTATGGTGAATGAACATAGATTGGTATCATGTGCATGTAAAGCTCTTTGAGCAGCTCCAAGGGAAAAGCATTTTTTGTACTGTACATGGCTGTGTGCAGTATACAAAGACCATATTTACAGTACAAATGAGCAAATAATAAAATCATTGTTTAATTTCTGTTAGTATTAAAATGTAAGTGCACACAATTTGCAAAGTTTAGAGATGAGAGTGCTTCTATCACGCCCACATGGCTGTGTTTCAATTCATACCTGATTGCAAGCCCGTTAAAAGGAGATGTACGGCATTCTCTCGGCCTGAGATGCCATATTTTGCAGCTTCATCTCCTGCATATTTTAACCAAAAGCATGGGGAATAGGCTTTGTGTTACTTAAACCTGGAGGCAAGTGACAACAAGGCAGTGTTCCACTTCTTCTTTGCAGCAAAGACACTGTTCAGACACCATGGGCCACAATGAAACGCATCTGTTTTAAAGGCAAGAGTGACCAGACTTGCTTTGCTTTTGGCTAGGCTGGCCATGGCTCTTGGTCTCCCGAAATATTGCCAGGCTTTATCAGATGAAGTTTCTGTGTGAGAGGTTCTAATTTTCTCCTGTGGCAAAGCAGCTACATGGGATTTACCAAAAAAGGTAGCTTTTACCTCTCAGCTCACCTGAGAGGGAAAGTGCTACTCTGGTGTAATCCCATTTTCATGTGTATGTTGATTTTGCATGTGAACAAAGAAAGAACTGGGTCACTATCATACAAGCTTATTCTTTAAACTTCTCTCCCTCCCTCCCTCCCTCCCTCCCTTCCTCACTCCTGGCCCAGCTCCTTTCCTGTCAGCNCTCCCTCCCCTTTTTTTTTAAATCCACCATTTTAACAGGGCAAAATGAAATACACAGCTCACACACAGGAATTAGGCACTGTTTAGTTCTAACATTGGATCATATTTTTGCAATCTGGGATGATTCTGCCACTAGAATGGAGTTTCTTTATTTAAAAGAAGAAACCTGCTGTTTTTCTCCCTTATTCCGCAGCAGCAAGCCTCTGCAACAAATTTAAGAGACTACACTAGATGCAGAGATGATTGGCCAAACAACACTTCTCTTTTCTCCCAGAATACAGGAAGACCCACAAAACTTCTTGACAGGAAAAAGTTTTTGACAGATCTTAATAATTTTCCATATTTTTTTTTAGTATTTTGGTGCCATAGTTGCTCTACTAGCTACTGTTATTTCTCAGTTTTTATTCCTGTCTCCTCTTTTGACTAAGGATTCCTGACACAGTGACATGTATCAAAGAATTCAAATTTTTAAAAGAAAACTTTAAGATTACAGGTTAATCATATGAATATGCATACAGCTACATAGACTACAGCAGGCTAGAGTGCTTTACAGTTATGGTTAAATGAGGAAGTGGGACAGAGGCTGCATCCAGCTAAGTGACTCTCAGTCCCCAGAGAGTCGTAATTTTAAGGCTGTTTGGAGCATGGTGGCTTTTACCCATATCACATGTTCCACAGTGCAAATGTGCATCAGCCATTTCAATTCTCTTGGTACAGTACATGCATTCAGGTAATGGGAGATAAAATAGCAATCATGACAGCATATTCACTTGAGAGGAAAACCAAACAGAATGGAGTGATTGTGATGTCCAAGAAGATAAGGTCTTATATCCTCCCACCAAATCAGTGGAACACACTAGCCCCCATTAAAAACACAACAATTAAATGGACAATTATATGGTCTTTTGGTACAAGGCAAGTCTTTCCATGTTCAAGCAATCACTTTATGAATTTATTCACACATGGAAAATTGCTAAAGAGATAATGTAAATTCCATTGACTGAAGTGTAGACCAGTAAAGAAAAGCTCTGAATACGTGTTTGGAGTAACGCTCACTTGACTTTCTGAAATCAACAAATAGCTTTTGCTTCATCAGGAACTGATGTTCAGTACATCTTAACACCAGTCTATTCATTAGGAAAAACCTAGGTGCAGAATCTTAACATTAGGCATCCAGATTTGAAAATTTTGGTTTCAGTACATATCTTATTAGTAATTCTTAAACAAACAAAACTAAGCCACAGAAGTTACGGAATTTTAAAAACTACACTGACTCCCAACTCACAATATGCATTACTTTTTGCAAAGTCTTTTTTGCCCAGTCCATAAGTAATTGGCATGTACAGTACAAAAAACTATGAAGAAATAAAGCCTGAACATTTTAATCTGCAAGAAGTTAATGCACATTTAAATGTATATTAAGACACACTGTATCTGCCAATTAGAGGATAACATTGTTACATTCTAGAGTGATTTTTTTTCCCCATAGATGCTAAATGGTTGCATGTGTTAATTGTGGGAGAATAATAATTCTCTGATTCTGGTATTTTAAAGAGCAAAGTAATCCTACTCCAGTGGATTCAGGGTGTATTAAGAATCTCCCAAGTCAATCAATATCTATACAGAAATGTTTCATTTGGTAAGAAAATTTTCCAGATGAATGATTATTCAGATGCTGCTTATAAAAGTGGCTATTGGTAGGGACTGGAAGAAAGAGTAGAATTAAATAGAGAGGGATAGTGTTGTACCAAAATATACAAAGAAAAATTAAAAGCTTTTCAATTTAAAAAAAAAAATGTTGTATATTCAACTCACATTAGATATAGATGTGCACAACAGACAGAACAGTTAGAAACAAGTACATTTACAAAGCTTTCTTCTCGTGGTTAATTTCTACCAGCATTTCTGAAGGTAACCTGCTAAAATTATGACCCTGTTCATAATAAAAGCGCAAAATATTGCTCTATAGCTTATTTTGAAAATAATATAAAAATAATTTCTATATTACAATTTGAACTTGGCTTGTAAAATTTCAACATAATACAGCCTTAAGTCTACAAACAGAACATACTTACAAACACCTTTCTGTTGTTTTCTCATTTTAACAATATAGTATTTTAGTCATATACACTGGAAACAACTGTGCAAATGAAAAATAGATACTAGCGTCTGTTGCTGAAATAATTTAAATCCTATGCTATATGCTGTTTAGTGATCCTCTACATAAGCTGCCATACCCTAAAACAAATACTCTCCAAATACACTGACAGACTTAAATACACTAAGCTGAAAAGCCATCTACAATCAGCATCAGTTATTTTGTTTCTCTGGACCTATGTTTATTTGAGACTATTGTGGTTTCTATTAACATATGGGGTTTTATCTGTGCAAAACATTCCCAGTGTTATGAAGACCTTACTGCCTTACTAGCTCGTACTTTACTTGCATGTTCAGTCTGCAAGTATTTTGTGTGTCCATGAAGAACCTGATTTAAGGCCCCCACTACAAACAGGGTTCTGTCCGCAGATTTCAGAGGACAGTAGATTTAGCCCAAAGAGGCCCAAGGCTTCCCTCTACTCCTCAGGCAAAATTCTCATCAGTCCTGTCACTGGAAGTGCAACGTCAGGCAGCCTGAGGGGAACAAACACTGGCTAAAGGCTCAGGCTTTGATCCCACAAACCTTCGTGCTTTTTCTTAACATAGTTTCAGAAAATAATCAGTCTCCTTGATGTCAGGAAGACTATTCACATTGGTGAAGTTGAGCACCAGTGTAACTGTTTGCAAAATCAGAGCGTTAGAGGGCAGTATTTTGTCAGATCTGTGCTGTGCATTTTTTGATATCTACACATTCATCACACGAGAAGTAGATTACCCTGAATATGCCTATATGTACAAGGACTGATATTGCCTCAGCAGACTGCTTTGATCTGCAGTCGAATCGTGCGCAAATCCACATCAAGTGTCTCTCCTCAGTGCTTTCTGTGTCAGGTAATACTGCTCACATCATGAATTTTGCAGTTTTAGAGAAGACGACTGAAGACTTCACTTGGCCTATTTAGACTTATGAAATAAGCAACAAAATGTACAGCATCTTTCCTTCACCGATCCTCTTAATGTTACATTTGACTTAGGAAGAAGGAACTAATTGCTAAAGAAAACTGGGTCATATGCTAAACTTCCAGTGCGTTTATAAAGCTTAATGAACCATAATAACAAGGTTAAGCAATTGTTTTAAAATAAAAAATATCTGGAGGTTACTTTTGATAGTCTACATCACCTTCTTCTGAATGAGCTGCTTGTTAACCGTATGCTACAACAGATACCCACGTCTGAAAAAAATACCTGGAAAGTCTAGCAATAGTTTATTAAATCTTTATAAAGCATTTTAAATGGAACTTTAATATAAAGTGTGACTGAAACCCATTATGTATTACAGGCATCCTCTGCTACGAACAGACCTTTGTATAAGAGCTCATAAAGTAAAAAAATTGCGTAAGATGTTTAAGCCTTTTTTAAATTAGAAAAATTGTACATTCACACATTAAAAAACTTCCAGCTTCCTCCAACCTAAATATGTTGTGGTGATTTTGGAACTTTTCTGGGAAGGTGTAGCTTACCCAAGATTTAGTGCACTTTTGAAATCTGGACAACAGTGGTAATTGCTGAATCACTATCAAGGAGAGAGGGGGAAAACTGCACATACAAATGCAAAATATGCATGTGTATTGCAGCTATGAGCTAAAAGAAGAAATGAATAGTGTCCTCCAAAACCAAAACTGATCTCTGTACAGGTGTCACTACGCAGTAACTCTAACAAGCTCTGGAAGGTAAAGTGAAGGCAAATCAGGTACAGAAAAAAGGACTTGCTGGCCTGTGGGCTACATGAGCTTTGAATGTAAGGAAAAATAAACCGAAAGAGTAGTCAAAGGTTAGCCATTTAGTGCAAGAGAAAAATACTTTTGAAGATTATCCCCTCTCACATCTAGTTAATGATGGAATTTCTTTCAGGTATAGTGAATGCAACTCACGAGCAGTTAGGAATTCTCGATGGAAAAAATAGGTAGAAAATTTCCTTTTATAGGTAGATTCTTCTTTTAATAAGACAATCACTTCTTCAGGGAGGATGTACTGCTTCTGCATGTTTGGACTGTTTAATATTAACAATGGCATCTCCTTTAGACAACTGCCTCAAACAGCTCAGGGGAAAAAAAAAAAAATAAAAAAAAATCACAGCATTGCTTATCCAGAAAAAGACAACTACTAGGAAGAGATGAGTAGATTTTAACTGGAAAATTGCATTGTAGGCCGGCAACTTCTTTTCAATATCAAATGTTAAGGAAAAAGAAAACAGTGGGATATTTTAAGAGAATTCTAAAGGAACACTGCAATAATAAGCAAATTATTCTAAGATGTACGAAGGAATGGATTCTAAGGAGACAGCCCAAATTAAAATGTTTTGTCAGCATTTCATATAACAGACACTTTAAAATGAGCAACCCAGTAGTGGCAAATATTTATGGAAATATTTGAGTGACTTGAGGATGACAGTGAGCACTGAAGTTTAGCATCCTATACAGACAAGCCTATTACTATTTGGAAGGCCAACTCATTTTTCAAATTAATCTACCAAACAGGTACAATCTATTCAATAATTTAAAAAATAATAATTTATCTGAATATTGACCAGCTGTAAACCTCTATCTTATGTGAGTAGTAAGTCTTAAAAACATACTATAGAAAGAACTCATTTGATAAATGGGAACCAGCAAATTCTTATGGTAACTGCTTATTTTTACATATGTGCTGTTACTTTTTTTCTCATTCAGAAAGGATACAACTGACTTAAATACACAGGCTGGTAGAGTTTGCTGCTTATGTAATATTTCTTAAGCACAACTTTACACAGAGGAAATTCTCAGAGTATCAACTACTACCGCTACTCTAATGCTCTAAGGAGTCTTAAATATTTCTTTCTTTTTTCATGAAGCTTCATCCTGTCAGTTTTCTCAGTCTCAGCAATAACTACAATGAAGTATGATATTTGATTTGTTTTAATATGATCTGGCTTGTTTTAGCATAATCTGCAATCACAGATTTCTTTGGCAATTAGAATTTACATGTAACCACAACAGTTAACCAAAAAAGGACACTGCTTACCAGTGTACACAACTGGAGACAGGGGTTTTAAAATGTTCTTACCTTAAGGATAGAAGTCACATGGAATCTGAACCTCTTATTACACATACCAGTCTTTCCCTTTTATGGAGGAATGCAAATTCAGTAACATTCAGAGTACGCTCAGTATAGAGCAAGAAATACAAAGCACAGGTCTGGATTCATGGAACAGCTAACATGGCAAAGACTATAACTTTAGCCATTATTTTAACTCTTCTTTAAACCTCCCATTCAGAAGAAAACCTAAAGATATGGGCAATTTTAAGTATGTGCTCAGTTCCTCCAGTTTCAGTGGGACCTCAGCAAAAGTTTATGTACTTTTCCAGAGAGCCAGTACAGATCAGCTAAGTTTGTGTATTGTGTTTCACAGGCTACTTAAAGCTTGGTTTCAAGGCTAAATAGAGTATGCAAGTGAATGGTGACACCCATGCCAAGAGTAAAATTTGGGTACGGCAGAAAAGAATCAGAAACAAAGACTCTTTGGCAAAGAATCTTTCCTGTGCTGGCTAGAAAAGTGCTATTCCATATTGAGTAAGGCAGAACTCATGTTCCGTACCTTTAGCTGGCAGATTAAGCAGTCCTGAAGGCAGTACTTCACCTACTTGTGGATAATGAGCTCTTCCCCCCCCCAAAAAATGTGTAGACAGTAAATGAACCAGTGCTCACAAGTGTAACAACACTAAAGATCTTTCTATACGATGCCAGTTGGTGGTGGAGGGGTGCAAACCAGCAAATACTATTATCAAGAAAGCTTCCTAAGGTCTTACATCTACTTTCACAGTATTTGCAGGGTCTGCTTTACGGAAATGTTTGTATGAGCAAAGATTTATTTTCAAATATATTGCAAATACATAAATAATTGGATATCAGACTTGTGCAAGTCAGTGCTAGGAGTGGCCATTCATGCTGGAGGTATTTTCTAGATGTCTTGGAACCTCCCTGGTAGGTACATTGTTGTAGAATGGCTAAAAGACAAGGGTCATGGACCTTTAAGAGAAATATCATCTGAAGCAAGCTGTTAAGCCCAGCAGCAATCCTTGCAAGAAACTTACAGGCACAGCATGACCTTGAGCTGATAAGCTGTACAATAATAGAATATTGTGGAATGAGAAAGTAGCAGCCTTCTGTTACCGCGAGAGGGGTTGGGTTATGCTAAGAGACCCTGTGGATTGAACCAATAGAGGATGGACAGGTGTGACTACTAATGAGCTGACTGTATAGAAGTACTGTGCTGACAGCTAATAAACGAAGTTTGCTTATCAATCACATTGATTGACCACGTCTTCCCTCGCTTCTCCGCAGTACATAACTCACTCTAGGAGAAGACTCAAAAATAGATGGAGGCAACATCTTCAAGAAAGGCTCAGAAGTAGTTATGTTTGCAATAAATATCACTTCATAATGTTGAAAAAGGAGTCAATAAATAAATGATTAAACTCATGCAATGGCCAAGGGAATCAATTGATGCAATACATTTGTTTTGACAAGCAGTTCATTCAGTGTTAAAATGATCCTAAATTTCCTATCTGGTCATCGAAATTTCCAGATCTAATAAAGCTTTAATATTTAAATTTTATTTTAACATATCTCTCAATTTTAATGGCAACAAACATACTGCTGAAACTCAGGTACCCAAAACTATACTATGTGGATTTTTTGTTATGTGAAGACTTGCCAATAATGTACTTTTTATATAAAACCTATTCAAAAATAAAGTACAAGTAAAAGTGAGTCATATCTACTTTTTTATGGAAACTTAGAAATAACTGGTAAGAACTTGAAATTAGGAAGAGCTACAGCCTTCATGAATTCTGTCCTTTCACTTCCATTTTTCTAGATTCATTCAATTTCCGACTGAAGTGAGTACAAACATTAGTAGTAATGCAATGTGCTGCTATGTTAAAAATGTGCAGTATGCAAAATCAGTACCCTCCTGAAAAAAAAAAAGCTATGAAAAATTTAGGTTTAAGGAAGAAATACTCCCGTAATAGCTGTAGAATTTCAAAGGTCTACAAGGCAGATACTACCCTACTACAACACCATATCTCCGGTATTAGGACTTTCCCTTATCATTCTACTACCTGAGTGATGTCAGTGTAAATTCAGGCACCATTAGTAAATTTTTGACCAAACATATACACAGCACTGACAAAGGCATAAACAACCCTTCAGCTTACCAGTATATGTAAAAAAGACACTGACAAAATGGAAAAGAATTTTTTTTTATGATAAATTAACCCTATTATTTCCTCATTGCCCCGGAAAAGCGAAAAGCTAGACACTATTTACTCATCAATCCTTTATTCTTTCCTTATGGATTCCTTTTACTGCAATTCAACACTGTTTACTTTGTAAGTAAGAAAATGGTAAAACTATGTAGTCAGGGAAGAATCCTCAGTGCCTGTGTCCCTTGCTTTCTCTCTCCCTGCGCTTTAACTCTTCTTTGTAGCAGTATGAACAGTAATTTTCAGTCTCAGGACGACCATAAAAGGAGCAGTTCTCCTTCTTACAGCGGTTCTGCTGGATGGAATATATTGGGCAAACTGTGCTTCTGCCTTGATTTTTATCATTGTTCAACCAGGTCTGAGGAGCCTCCTCATCAGCATATTCTAAGCAGTCTCTAATGTCACCAGTATCAAATCCATTTGTGTATGTCTGGGACTTGTGTTCAGTAGGCATGGCATAGCTCAGCGATTCCACTGTGTTCACTGTACGGATACCAGATATCCGTGCTGGGCTATAGCTCTGAGAAGACAGTGATCTGTTTTGTTGGGGATAGGTGGCACAGGTTTTCAAGGTGCCAACCACTGGCTTATAGGTATCATCTTGGAAGCTCGATGGCTTGGAGTTGACATCATGCAAATGGATGACACTTTGCCTTTGAACAGGTGGTGTATGGCTATAGTGGGCAGATACCGGAATGGGTCCACTTTTCTTAGCACCGTTACTAGGTGAAGAAAATGACCCAGGAGTGGGACTAGTGCGATCTTTAAATTTTAAAACCAGTTGAGTTGTATGGCTTTGAGGCAAGATGGGTGATGCCCTGTCCTGAGGAGATGTTTCTAATTTTTCTTTTGAATATGCCTCTGGCTCCAGTTTCTTATTAGATGACCCATTCAGTGCAGCCTTTTTCTCAGCATCCTTTCTTTTCTGTTCCTGTTCTGCATTGAAACGCTCCTGTGCACTGGTCAAGTAATAGCCAATCATCTCCTCATGGAACTGATGCCTGTGACTTGTCAAAAGAAGGCCAGCAAAAATAAATTTTCGTTCACCCTGCATGGCGGCTCTCAAAATATTTAAGCTGAGTTTCACATCAGTACTGTATTTCCATGGGTCAGACTGCTTGTCAGAGAATGATTTAGTGTTCATCTTTTCAGTGGGTGAGTTGCTAGCTCTGTCAGTTGGAGACGGTGTGGTCTTTTCAGATGGAGAAGTGCTCGCAGACTGTCCAGATTCCTCTTTGCTCCCTTTTCGAGACTTGGACTTCTTCTCTTTGACTTTCTCTACTGTGTCACCATTTTTTCCATTCCCTGAATTGGCTCTGCTCATTTTGCCGTGCACCAGACCTCCAAGACCACCCATATTCTTTTTCAGTTTAATTCCCAGGGTTTTACTGAGGCTTCCTATTTTATTGGCAACTGAATCCGTCCTGGTTTTGTCTTTATCTTTCCTCTGTTTGTCCTTTTCCTTTTCTTTACTGTTTTTGCCGTTATTGCCATTGGAATTACTACAGATGGAATCTCGGTCCGAGTCCATTGAGTCAGCCAGAGATTGGACATCTTCCCCGGCTGAAGCTGTAGGGGATTCTGGTTGAGCCAAAGGGGCCTGCTATGGAAAAGTAATTATAATTAGGACAGAACAAAATCAGTTTCATATAGGTGTAAAAAAACCCCAAATCCAATATAGATTTTGACATTGATTTTTAAAGGTAATTTTTAATTTGTGCACTGACATTTTAGAGTGGTTTATTCACCAGTAATGCTTATCTGGCTGTGCTGACTATGTATCTTGCTTGTTCCTACAGTAGCTTTTGGCTCATTTCAAGCACATTTGTAGAACAGAGGTGTCACTCAAGTGGTTTTGTGAAAATCAGTGTCTGAATAATGGAGAGATGTGAGTTAGTGCTCCTGTCGAGGGGGAGGCTGCAGCACAACCTCCATGCTTGTGTTGACCAGCTGAGTGGCTGGCCGGTCTACAGAGAGAGATCAGCCATTCAGTAGGAAGCATCTACAATACAGGCTGTCTCTTAGCCATTGGAGATACAGAGAGAATGGAAAGAAACTGATAATACTGTGATGGAAGGGAAATGAGGTTCTGCTGAAAGCTCTGAGGGAGATGCAGCACACAAACCTGGATGTAGCAATATTTCAAAACCCATTATGTTCCAAAAATAAACTTGCTTACATTAATTGCTACACTGTTAAGGTCTCTGGTGTATGAAAATCAAAGGTACCAGAGCTAAACATCTTGCCTGAAATATTAGACATTAAACTTCAGCATATAAACTGAGAAGTACAACAAGGTATATTTATTCTTATTAGAAATACAATGCAGATAGAACTGGCGTCTTAAGTCTGAGTACCAATTATATTTTAGGTAAGGTGATAAAACATCTTTCTTGAAAATGTAATAACAAGGATCCTAGAATACTTTAAAATGTGGGTCTGTTAATTTACTCCTGCGAAAGGTAGTCTTGCTTTCTGGCACCATGAAGCAAAAATGTGCTAGAGACAAATAGGAAACATTTAACTAACCATAATGATTCGAATTAAAAAAAACCCAAACAAACAAAAAAAAACCCAAACCCAAACAAGCAAACAGTTCTGGAGATGTACATACTTCACATATAGAAATGCCTGCCTGCTTTTTGTCCTCTGTCTCTCTTTGGATCCCTGAGCACCCCACCACCTATTTGGAAGCCAGGCTGTTAACCCCACTGGGCAAAAAAGGAACGAAACCTGATCATGCTCATGTGGCAAATATTAAGCAGGGAGAGGTAGCCCAGGTCCCACAAATTTGAGGCTCATAGCTTAAAACTACAGCACCATTTTGCCTTTCTTTTTTCTGATGTGGTATGTACCACCATAGAAACTGTAGAAAAAATTGATTTTTCCCTTCTTGCATCTTGTTAAATGCTTTTTCCTTTTGTGCTCTGTTCCTCCTATCAAATACCATCTGCGTAGGCTGTCTAAATCACCTTCATCCTCTCCTAGCAACCTTTTGCCTCACGATGAACCCCCTAATCTATTCAATGCAATTTGCAGTGAAATTTGTAGCTGACTAGGTGCCAGCCTAGGCATGACTCTAAAATAGCTACCTGAAAGAACCAGGCTCCAGTTCAACACCAGTCTGTAGACTTTTGTCAGCCACTCTAAACTGGGAGGTGTCCAAGGGTGCAAATGTATCCTCAGAAAGTGAAAGGACTTGGGACTGGTGACCTAACAGTAGCATCAGGAGATTAAGCTACAGTTCTGAGGAAACAATGGTGAGAAAAGGTCTAAACTACATGGCCTACTGAAATAAGTAACAGAAAGATTAAGCTAGGAAGTGCATTTCAGAACAGAGTATGAGTTGCAAAAAAGATACAAGCAACTGTGTTATTAAAACAAATAACTAGAAAAATATATAAACCTGATCACAATGACAGTGAGCCATGAGTGACTTGTCCAGGTTGCTAGGACACTGAGGTTTTTCCAGGCATCTGGGCAGTCAAGGCAGCAGACCCTACACAACACTGTGTCTCTCATCTGGTTTAGACCAAGGGGGAAGTTTACCTTACCCGTGTCTCAGATGGTATGCGTATCCAGGTTACATTCATATAGCTGTGTAGAAGGTTAAGCTTTGCCTCAAGAGACAGAATCAAACTAAGGATAAAAAGAAAGAAGGGAAAAAACAGTCAAAAAGCCTGAAAAAAAAAAAGCAATACCTCTTAACAGGGAGAGATGTAACAGCAGCCTGGATTGTGACCATCAGCTGAAGACCCACCCACGCCTTCTCTCTTGTAACCAGAGAACATGAACAAAGCCCTCTCTGTTAGTAGTTCTCCCAATACTTCAATCAGGTATGGCTCAAGACATTTTACTACTTAACACTAAAGTTACAGAAAGGTCTTACTTGGCCAGTCTGGTGTTATCATTGTCATCTTTTCCCCACTCCCAGTCTTTCCCAGGATCAACCGCAAAGTGCAAAGGCAGTAACTTGTGTTCAGAGTCAGTCAGGGGGATCACCGCTGAAGTAGAGAAGAAACAAGGATTGGGGTGGGGGAAACAAAAATAACCCAAACCAAACCAAAGAATGTCAGCCTTGAAAAGCAGCATAACTCATTGAGGACGGGCAGAATTTGAGTGTGCTGTAAAACTGTCTCATCACAAATGTTTTATACTGGGCAATAGAAGAGGAGAGGGAGAGGTTAATATACTAATTGTTTCAATCATCTGTGGAGGAGAGGCGACCTCTGGGAGAACAACAATGCCATTTTGTAATGCACAAGAAACATTTCCTGGAGACAGAACCATTAGAATAGCAGAAAGCAATCAAAAGTTGAAATATTCCTGCCTGTCTTTCATATAGATGCACATACTTGTTAATCATTTTGTGTTTTCAGTTTGGCAACTTTCTGTTTTCCACTGTCAAATCAAAAATCTATTGATAACAGCATTGAGAAATGATGCAAAAAGCAGTTACAGCAATTTTGGACTCAAACGGTAAATTAACATAATTGAGGAGTATATATCACCATATATATGTCTTAAGAGGTCAGTTTGAGGCCTGTCTTGAGCCTAGTGTAAAGAGCATTACTGCTGTTATATCCCAGCATCACTGTCTAGCTGTTTTGGCTCTTCCCCTTTTTCCCTTCCCCTCTCTGCTAGGGCTCTGCCTTCTAACACATATCTTAATGACTCTGCTTTACACTCAGCACTCAGAGACTGCTCTCTGATTTTACATAGTGTCTTATCATTTATCACTGGCAAGAAACTAAGAGAAAAACACTGTCAGCTTTAATTAAAGCCAGCAATTTGCTTCCATTTCATTAGAAATAAAGTAAAAGCTGTTGAGAGCCTGGGTGGGATCCTCAGTATGGTGCAGATCACTGCTGTTCTTCTAACAATCAAGAAATTTAATTTTCTATGCTAGACCCCTTAAGGACTTTGCCTAAGTAGGCAATTCCAGCAAAACCAGGGGCAAAGAAACCTAGAGAAATCATCCAAACATCATGGCACTGAATTACTGAAAACTGATAGTATGTTTTGGATATATGCTCTTTATAATCTACTCTGCAGTTCAGAAAACATCTTGTCAAAACAAAGGTAGAGCATTTTTGGTTAAATATTGCTTCTCACCTAGAAGAATGCAGGAAATTTAATCTGCATTTTGGATTAGCACGGGCAAGTCAGTATTTGCTTCAGACAGGTTGACAACAGCTGCAGAAGCTACATAACATATTCTTACCTTTGCAGACTGGAATTAGAAAAATCAAACTGCTACAAATTCCACGGAAACGCTACCCCCTGCTGCTTATAGGGGGGAATGCTTCAAATATTTTCCCCATACCAATTGCAAATATAGTATAGAACAGATGGAAATTAATCAACTCTAATGGCAGTCATCACTGCAGGATGCAAGCACAGAAACTAATACTGCAAGAGAATTTAGCAACTTAAAGAAACTTAATGTGAATAAGTAGCACAGAGTCTAACTCTGCACTGTAAAAATACATAGATTGGAAATGACCTTCAAGATCCAGTTGGTCCAACCACTAAACATTATCATGACCGTTAAAACATGTCCGGACGTGACACATCTACATGGTTTTTGAACACCTCCAGGGATGGTGATTCCACCACCTCCCTGGGCAGCCTGTTCCAATGACTCACCACTCTCTCAGTGAAGAAATTTTACCTAATATCCAACCTAAACCTCCCCTTAACACAACTTAAGCCCATTTCTGTAAAAACAGTGTAAAGCAAGCTCCTGAAACACAAGAATGTAAGAAACATACAGCAGAGGTGACAACTGAATACACTTTTTAACAGTCGTCAGTATAATGTGAGGGTTTACCCTGCTGCATTCAACAAAATTTTTGCAACAAAAGAGCTGGAAAAACTGAAAACACAACTAACTGATCATGTTTTCCAAGGAAAACACATATTTTGCCAATTAACCGAATTGCTAGCAGCTGCTGACTGGATTTACAACTAATCTTACAATGTAATATATCACTTGTTTAAAGGAAGAAGGCAACTTAGAAAACTATTGTTTTTCAAACTCTGTGTTGAATGGAAACTGCATGCTCATTCTAAGGGATAGTCTGAGGTTGGTACAGAGCAATACCATCTTCATCTGCTAAAGTTACGGAGTATTAAAATTCTATCTTCATGGCAAGAAATTTCCTTTCTCTCAGGGAACTCTGATAGACAGGGGCTTCTCTAGGATTTCCCCACATTTCTGACAGAAAAGTATTTTAATGTTAAGACCGCAAGCAGGGTCCATCACATCAGTTTCTAAAGCAAACTCAACAGACTGTACACCTTCCTGATGCCCAGCCACATCAGAGACTTTGCAACTTCAGTGTGGTAGCTTGGTTACACTTGGTTTTGGACACACTCTAGCCAAAATCACACGGTTTGAAACAGTCTGCAAGTCCTAATGTCAACAGATAGGATATGGGATACATCAAAAATAGCAGCAGCTATTTTGTCCATGGCAGTTTTAAGAGACACAGTGAGGACTTTCATGCCTTTGTTTTCCATAAACAAAAATCACCTACATAAATATAACTGGCATGAATACAAAAGGATTCATAGTTTTTTAATCGGATATTGCAGTTTTCTAAACAAGAGGGCCTCTGGTGACCATCAGAATGCTACCTATGTGCTGGTAAAAAGAAGATATATCAAAATGTGTTTTATTATCCTCTCCAGACAAGAGGATGTTAGCATGCTTTCTCTCTTTATATATATAGATAGTAGTGCTCAAAATGATTTGATAAAATACTGTATCCAGAAATTCAGGTGTTCATATCAGCATTTATTTGACCATGCATACTTCAAATACAGCACACATACTGCCACCTCCACAAGAAAACTTCTTTATTTAGACAGCTTCAGATGCTGCTCCTGACATCTGGATGCATGATTAGAGTATAAATATTATGTGACTACAAGAAGTTAGGAATGGCCTGGCTATTGGTCATGCTCCATTTAAGAAATTGTAGCTCTAAGCTCTCAGTTGCCTTCTAGTAGTTCAAAATCTGGCCATGTACTGTGGCACCTGAACCACTGTTTTCTGACTCTTAACAATTGTGGATCTCCCTTCCTATGTGCCAGAGCTGCCAATGTCACTATGATGACAAGGTACAAAAAATAGGCATTTTTTTATTATCTACTTCCTGTCATGGCATTTGAGTAACAGTAGCAATGCTGTGTTAGCTGTTAGATTGCTGCAGTCTCTCACAGCAACCAGCTTGGCAGCTGAAAGTGAAAGTATTTCCTTCATCCCAGACTTAACGCCAAGTGCTCTCTGCTGCTCCACAGAACTGAAACCTCTGTATTCAAGGCCCTGCAGTAAAACATGTAAAATAAGATCATACAAAACAACTACTACTTTGATTCAATAACCCATGTAACTAACCTGGTTGAATTTACACATTAACAAAGCCAATATTTATTTTTACTGATGCTATGCTGGACATTTGTACCTTTTTCTCTCCCCAGCTGTTTTCCTGTGCCACTACAGGTGTAGGAAAATGATACAAAAGGACAGTTTCTAACCACAATTAGTATATTTAACATTATTGCTAGCACTTGTGGGAGAAAGCAAATATGCAGCCTTGTTACCAAACCCAAGATCTTGCAGTGTGTAATTGACAGGAGTATATGGCTTGTAATATTAGGAATATTTCAGTAGGTGGCACCAAGTTGTATCTCTGAATACTTTTAACAGTACTGAGCGTCAAGGTCAGAGCAGCTGAACAAGTTTCCCTCACAACCATATGTTAATCCTGTCACTTAGAGGATGCCGCAATAGCAAAAGTTTTGATGGGTGTCTGTTATCCTGTCTGCCAAGTTATTGCAGAGATTGTTAAGTTCGGTGTATTCAACCAAATTAATTACGCATAAAGGCTCTTGTAAGATTTGCGAGAATTAAATATTGTAGGTAGGCAGATAGACATGCCTGAAATAAATGAGGCTGCTGTCAGCCTACGGATACTATTCCAATCTCAATTGTTAGAAAGTAAGAGATTAATTCTGCCTACTCCAGAAATTGCTTTTTTC
Source organism: Chloroceryle aenea (assembly GCA_013399075.1). Classification (NCBI taxonomy): domain Eukaryota; kingdom Metazoa; phylum Chordata; class Aves; order Coraciiformes; family Cerylidae; genus Chloroceryle; species Chloroceryle aenea. Next base: position 8,834 of record VWZY01005982.1, on the reverse strand, counting down.
CACCACCACCGGAACTCAGACCTAAAAAGGATCAAGACCAAACACACAGAGGTATGTTCTAAAAGAAGTTAACTCTACAATTTGTAACATAGACATATATGTAGGAGCTGCTAACTTAACAGCATGCTGACATTACAGTCCTGGCCACAGTGTATCAGCAGCAGACATCAGCAGTATCCTTAGAGGGGCTCTCAGATACTTTTGTCTTCATATCACATTATTGCATTAAAAGGGTATGAATTTGCCCTGCAGACTTCTATTTCTCACAAAGAGCTTCACAACAAACCAAACAAAATGAAAAGCATTTTCCTAAGGGCCACTCTTCTACAGACTGAGGGCTGAAAGGCAGCTGTAATGTCCCAGTGTGTGTAACACAAAGGCCAGACCTATTGCCAAGCACCTACCTACAAATCCCTGAAATATTAATGTACCACTGAATGCTGAATAGTTGGACCAGATAGATTTTCCATTGAATATCTGACATCTAATCAACCTTTTTTTCACCATTTCTGTCTTATGATTCAGTCTCCTATTCAGCAACACCAAGTTTGCCAATACCACACCTTTCTAGAGTGTTCCCCATCTCTTGTAAAAAACTCTCTGCTCCTTTCAAGAATGACGACTTAACTAGATGTCAGATTCTTGCATGAAGATGTCTACAACAAAACCTCTAGAGTTTCTTACCTCATTGTAAAGGAGTTTTAATGAACACCTTTCTCTTGACTTTGCACAGCTGCAGCATGCTGGCTGGCTCATAAGCATGGAAAATGACAATCAGATGAAATGCACATAGTCTTAGGGAATTAAATGAAGGATATTTAGGTGATTCTGAACTCTCTTTAGGAAGAGGACTAAAGAAAATTCCCTCAGGAAGTCACAACAACCAGGACATATTCCATGTTTACTTCAAAGGTATTAATAAGGGATTTAAAACACATCTTTTCAGTAATATCAGGCAAAACAACGAGGAGGTCTCATACCTAAAAGCAAAACTCCATGGAATTTTTCTGGAGCCTAATCATGCTTCTGGCAAAACTCTTTTCCCTTCCAAAAGGAGCAAAGACAGATAGGAGTTAATCTCTCAGCTTTCTATTGTTAAGCAAACAGGTCTTCCAAATAAAGGCAGTACTAGCTAGCTCCTAGGCTACTGATGCAGGAACAAACCCAGTCCTAAAGCTCTTGCCATTCCCAGTCCCATATCCAGGAAGCTCAAACTTGACACAGAAATATCTGCTCAGACTTTGTTGTCACTCTTCCAAAGTAAAACAGAAGACAGCAAGATAAGATAAAAACATTTCTATTAAATATTTTTAAATGAGAAAAGTTCATTTACAACACTGGAAGAGAGATTTTCAATTACATGGAACCTGACTCACAATCTTCTAAACACTTTACTACCCCAAATTAACAAAGGCCTTCAAGAACCCAGAAGCACAGTAGGTAACTATGAGTATACCTATTTACATACATGAAACTGACAGAAAAGGTTTAAGTGCTAAAGACAGTGATAGCACAAGGATTAGGACTGAAGAGTTTTTGGTTCCCAGTCTTGTGATTAAGCAACTTAGACTCCTAAGAATGCAGCAATAAAATTCAGTAGACATTGTTTCCTTTCTGAAAGATAAAAACACCTGCAGATCAGAGAAAGTACATTGTGCATTGTATTCAGCATACACCCTTGGATTGCTGTGTTTATAGCATACCTTGCTCTCTTTGTTGATCTTTTTGTTCCATGGAAACAAGAGCAGAGAAATGGGCCTGATCATAGGCTAGCACAAGAGGTGAGCAATGGCATCTATTAGGTAGAACTTCAAGTGGCAAATAAATTCCTCCAAATGGTATAGGTGCAAATGCTGCGAAAAAAAAAAAAAAGAGATATGTATTTTTTAACTATGTCAAACAATAGACAACAGTGTTGGTTCCATTGTATGTAACAATTGTGCCACAACATTTTCAGAGTTCCAAGAGAGCAGCCTACAGTGGAGTAACCAATGGAGAAAACAGTCATAACAATAGGTAAATTTCCATTATAAAACTATCAGGAAATATACTAAGAACAATAATGAAAACATTCCACTCTTACATAGATTTTCCTTGCTCTATTTGTTTACTAGTAAAGATATTAACGTCTTATAACAAAACCTTGATGAATTTCACACCTGTATGCAGATTTCTACCTTCCTGTAATACTAGAAGGGTATTTTCTAATCATCAGCAGTAAATACACTATCAGTTCTTTTGGTAACATGGTGTGCTCATGCCTTCCATTAACAGATTTCTATAAGAAAGCATTATAAATGTTTATAGTCCGCACATCATATATATAGAAATGTGTGGATGTATGTATACAGTGTATGTAATAATAAAATAATGACAAGGAAAAATGAAAAAAATCCACAAGTCACCTTTGAATGGGATGCTGCATCTGTAAGGGGAAAGCTCTTTCCTTTGACAGATTCAACACTTGTTTATATATAATTATGCAAAGCAACATGTGTGGGCAGGAACATTCTCTCAACATGTTTGATTCTGACCTATCATTTTTCCTTTTGCTGTGAAAATACAAGTCCTTATTGCTGATATATTTCTAAAATGAAAAACTCAACTCAAACAATACACTGTTTAGTACTAGAGACTTTTTCTTTGAAGAAGTCTGGTGTGTCCAGACTTTGGGATGGAGAATAGTCTTGGTTTTGAGGCATACATCTAGATTTTGGTGAGTCTATCCAAATTTGAACAAGTTATTAGTCTTTCTGAAAACCTGTACTTTTTACATACAATAGTTAAACTGAAGTAACTTGATCATGGTGGTCCAGTGAGAAAAACACTAGGATTATTGTGACACAATCAGATTGACTCAGGGAACAGAAAATGTGCAGGGAGGGCAATCTGGGATAGGAAAAATTATGAGGAAATGAAGCAACAGTGTTTAAGTCTGTCAGAGCAGACACACAGTTGAATGAAACTGAAATTACCTAGCATGTTCTTGTGTAAAAAAATTATGAATTCCATCACATATTTAACATCCCCCTTTAATCAACCAACTATTCCCCTTTAGATAAACAACATATTATCATTAATTAGCACTCTTATTAGTTCATGGTAAAAATCATTCATGTCTTGCTCAGACAGCTGTCCTTCAGGCTGCAGACTGTAAGATTTGTGTGCTTAATGTGCAAACTGAAGAAAACTTTCTGGAAACTTCTGAATGAGAAGCTGCAAAGGAGCTAGTGAAAACAAAAAGCCAAGATTCAAAATTCAGTTTTACAGAGTCAGATTAGATTGATTTATGCAGAGTTTAAAGGGACACCAAAAAAGCACAGCAGAAATAGCACTTTGTTAACCTAGATCGGCAAGGAATGTATTCTGTAACTTGATAGCTATTAAGTCAATAGCAAATACCTAGGATAAACAGATTTTCAGCAAGGCTTACATAATTATCCTGTATTTTTTACTTTTATCTAATAGAAATAGATAATCATTCTGCACCTTTTTTTTTTTTTCCCAAAAAAGGCAGCAGCTATCCCATAAGTACTCAGGTATGTTATAGTTGAGTGTTTTTTCTGTGATAGTTTATGATTGATTCAGTTTACATAGGTGCAGAAATTTCTAATGAATTTCTGTGAAAAACTCTTACCTTCTCCCCCTGAGTCTCGTAACATTGTGTCTGCTACTACAACAATAGGTCTTCTCAATATGTGGGCTAAGACAAAAACATGGAACTCTTCTAAGCTCTCATACACTGGATCTTCTGAATTATCGACTCTGGAAAACACAGAATTGAAGCTTTTTTAACTAACTTGAACCAAACATTGAAACTTCAGTGAATCAACACACTGCAGTGTTGTCACTCATACTACTCTTCTGAAACACACATTCCAACTATTGAAATAGATAACAAGAAATTAGAAAGGAAAAAATATTTTTGGAAAGAAAATAATAACAACAGAGAGAATGTTTTCCCTTGCAGACTCCTCACTAGTTTAGTAGTCTGCAAAACTCTGATACTGTTTAGTAGCCTAATGGGAATAAAAAGGTAATTCTTAGCCAAGCTCCTGTTGTAAATCTGCTTTTGTCAAAAAAAAAAATAAAATCATAATTTCCTATGACACCCTTGGCACACAGACTATGAAAGGTGTTTTTCTTGTCCCTGTAAAGAAAATGCAGGTGAGTTTAAGAAACATTGATATCAGTTTGGAATTTAACTTACATAGTTGTCTGCTTTTTGGCTTTGATTATTACCAAAACATATTTTTTTTAAGATAGGGAGGGGTACCTGTTGAAGGAACTGGAGTTTCATTTTCTGATTAGATTTTCCTGTGAGATGAATTTCACCTACTTTTAGACATCTAAAATCAGAAGTCTGGCTGTTTCACCTTGACCAACTCTACAGATAACAACAACCAAAAAAAAAAAAAAAAAAAGAGAGAGAAGATCATCTGGAAGTAGGGTCATCCCTCTTCCCTTAAGCATTTGTGTAAAGATGAGATGAAAAATCTCATTTCTTTTTAAAGTATACAGAAGGAATCTAGATCAAGATGTAGGTAGGTAAGACAAGGCCAAGCACTTCTTCCAGTGGAGCTTTGTGTTTCAGAAAACATATAGGAAGAATCAATACAAGTTTACAAGTTTCTTATATGGTAGAAGAGCAGAACATAGAATTCAAATGGTAAGACAGCACTACAGAGAAACCCAAATCTTTTCTTTACATTGGTTTTCTACAGACCCGATCCAAATACCACAGGAATTAATGAGTCTTTCCATTCTGTTAATCTAGGTGGAGCAGATATGGAGCACTTCAAAAAGTAGAGAGAGAATATTTCAATTTTAGATTAAAATGTATGTTTTATTGAGGGGTATTCCACGGGTCTAAAGAGAATTAATCCTCAACCTGCTTCACAATGAGCAAGTAATTTAAGACAAAGAAAAAAAAGTTCTGATCCTTGAAGTAATTAAAAAAAAAAAAGATTCAAAATATAATTGGAAGACAATTTAAGCATTTGAAGAGACTTCTGCACTCTAAGAGTTGTTTCTCCCTTTCACAGAATTGTTGTATGGAATGTACATCTTGTAAAAAAAATATTAAAATTTGTTATCTGTAGTTGGTGAAAATGCCTTACAACATCTAGTTTGCCAAAACATAGGTATTAAGTAGTAATATGCTGACAGCATTGTGTGTTGTGTCAAACCCATGTTAATTAGCCCTAAATTTCAAAGGTGGCCAAAATGACCTGAAAGCATCTGACAAAGAAAAGTACAAAAAATATGTTTTAAAATGGAATAGACTGAGCTATCACAGTCCTATCTGGGATGGTTTGGGCAGTTTGTGTTCTTTTCATAACCTGCTGCCTGAAAGGCATAAGCAATGACAGAAGACAAAGAAAAACTGAATAACAGGATGTCTGTTAGAAAAGATACCTGCTTATGATGGGAATATCAGAGAAAAATTCATGTTAGTTTACATAATTATTGCCACCTAGAGGAACATAGAGATAAGACATTTAGGAAAGCCAAAAATGTATACGGTACATAGAGCAAGATTTGCAATTTTTTCACATCGGTACTAAAAAAGTTAGAAAGCATTCAGGGAAACAGTCCCTTGTCAGCTAATTCTAAAGCCTATACATCTATTCTCAATAGCATCAAGTGTCAAAAATTAATTGTAGAACACAAATAGTGTTAAACCACTACACAGATAGGCAAATCCTTAGACTATAATTTATGGACTAAAATCCTTTAATTCCTTGAAATATATCTGTGCTATCCTGTTCCCCTGAACACACTAGTCTTATTTTACCAACAAATTTCAAAAAATAATTTTCTACATTTTTGAATGGACAAACACAATTGCTAAGTTGTTTTAAATGTTCTCTTTTACTGAAAAGGCTACAAAATGCACTGTTACATGTTTCACAGCTCAAAACTTTTCCCCACAAGAAGAGTGAAGCTTTAAGTTAAATAATATGTACTAACTTCTAGCAGTACATTGCTGATTGCTAAAAGCAACAGGATACTTTTTCCAAAAAAAGTAGGACTGAAACCCTGACTTTAAATTGGGTGACAAAAAACCCATCCCAACCAACCAACCAAAAAAACCCCAACAAAACAAACAAACAAACAAACAGACAAGTTGCTGCAACTAGTATCTGTATGCTTTGGGTCAAGACCCACAATATTCCAGGACATGGAAATGCCCAGCACCTTTTGAAAGCTAACCTATAAAGTCAATCATTTATGAAACAGATCACTCTTATCTGGATTGCAAGAATTAATCAAATTCCCCACTTCTCCAGCTGAATACTTCCAAGCCCTTCTATGACGTTATAAGCATTAATGGAATTTCTGGTTTCATTTATCGCCTTTCCCATTTTTCTAGTTTAATGTTCTTAATGTCACTGTCACATGTTAAAATTTTGCCTCTGCCTAGAAGGCAGAAATAAACACACTAAATGGAAGAAGACTGAAAAATAGTAGGGTTGTAGGAAGCAGACAAAAGTAAAGATGGTAATTCAGAGCTGAGCGCCACTTAAAAACAGTACACACAGCACAGCTGCTGTGAGACATGAAAAACAAAGGCAGGCAATGTAACCTAGGCACACTTATAAATAAAGGCAACCTCCTCACAGGTCTGATGGCATCCAGCCCATCCTTGGAATTTAACATTAAAAACTTTCATCCTGACCTAGAACTCAGCAGGATTAACAGTAGGCTGATGCAGGACACAAATGCTCTGATCAAGCAGTAAGGCACCTCTCCTTCCCTGTATCTCACTTCCTGTTACCCAAAGTCATCAGGGAATTTTTCCTGACATTCACACTAAATTCTCCATTTTGTAATTTCCTGTCATATTCCTTACTGAATTCTTCTCCACTGTTGGCTGTGACAGATTTTCAGCATTTGCAGTCCATTATGTCACCCTCAGAGTAATCTGTTAGCTAAAAGGAAGTTAGAAGAATCACGCCGTTGGCAAGACAATATGATACAAAGATTTTTAGCTATTTTCTCACATTAGTATTTTCAGACTATCAGTCCTAAAGTTCTTGAAATCCTTTAATTATTCCTCCTCTCCTAGTTAATGAGGTTTCTAAAAGGGAAAGGCACATTCCAGATGCAGCTGTATCAGAATGATCTTTATCCATTTAATCAGCTGATGTCAAGCCTGACAGCACATGAAGTCCAAAATTCCAAAAATCACAACTGGGTTTGGAAGAGACTTCCGGAGGTTATCTTGTCCTATGACCCTTTTCAAGTTGGGCCACCTAGAGACAGTTGCCCAGGACTGTGTCCAGACAGCTTTTAAATATCACAGTGATGAACACTTCACAGGCTCTCTGAGAAACCTTTTCAATGTTGAATTTTATTTTGTCATTGCCAATAATTCATTTGGGCCATCTTATATTTCAGTGCCACTGCTGAGTATTCAGTAGGAATTTTCATAAAGATAAATGAGAATCAAAAATCGTTATTAACAAGTATCCATAGCAACTTGCTACATTCTTTGATCCCCTTAACATTCCACTTTTTCTCATGGACCTCTATTTATGCTAACTACATGGCCATGAAAGTTGTGAACAAATTATTTTGTCAATTTAACACAGAAGAAAAAGAAATTTAAGAAACTAAAATTAATTCCTCTGCTCATGTAAAGTTAATCTTTAACTAATGAAATCCACATATGTAAGAGCATATAGATTTGCATTGCAGAATCCTGCTCAATCAAGGCACTCTAAATAATTTATCTTTAGATTGTAAGAGCAAATCAACAAAAAAGGAAAAACAAAAATAAATAAAATCCCATTCTATCCTACAGGACCACTGGTACTTTGAATCCAGACAGAGTGGACACCTAATCAGCACTCCTAGGAGATTATCTCCTATGGAAAATCCAATTTCTACTGCAGCCAGTAATGAAAAAGACCTCAAAGATGAAAAAAGGAAAGTCACTGAACCTGCTGTTCCCCCTGGCTATCAGCACTCTGTTCCTCTCTTTTGCCTGTAAAGTCTGAGCAAGTTGTTTTCATGCCATTGGATTTCTTTCTAAACAGCTCCCTGTGGTAACCTTGCTTTTCATTCCCATACATACACACCCTAGATCCTTAGCTTGTCCAGCTGGCTCATAATAGCTATTCCAAGTTCAGATTAAGTTTCAGGATTCAAGCAGAGCAAGAGACTGATCTTCAGACAGTTGAGATGTACTGAAACAACATGACGAGTATGAAATTCTCCACTCTGGTGATTAGGTACAAGAATGAGGCCAGAATGAAACCTGAGTTTTTACCCTAGAATCACAGAAACATTATGGTTGGAAAGGACCTCTATGATCATCAAGTCCAACCTTCATCCCAACATTTCTCTGTCCACTAGACCATAGCCTCAAGTGCTACATCTACTTGTTTTTTAAACACCTCCAGGGATGGTGACTCCGCCACCTCCCTCAGCAGTCTGCTACGGTGCCTAACTACTCTCTCAGTGAAGAATTTCTTCCTAATATCCAGTCTAAACCTCCCCTTAGCACAACTTGAGGCCATTTCCTCTCATTTTATCATTAGTAATTTGGGAGAAGAGACCAACACCAGCCTCGCTACAACCTCCTTTTAGGTAGCTGTAGAGAGGAATAAGGTTTCCTCTCAGTCTCCTATTCTGTAGACTAAACAGCCCCAGTTCCCTCAGCCTCTCTTCATAAGACATGATTTCCAGACCCTTCGCCAGCTTTGTTGCCCTTCTCTGGACCTGCTCCAGCACCTCGATGTGCTTCCTGTGCTGTGGTGCCCAAAATGGGACACAGTACTCAAGGGGTGGTCTCACAAGTGATGAGTATAGGGGCACAATCACCT
>VWZY01005981.1:57114-69761 GCA_013399075.1 Chloroceryle aenea | reverse complement strand
GGCGGTCGGTGCCGGGCGGTCGGGTCGTTCCACCCTTATAGGGTGACAGTAAGAAAATCGCCTGAATGTGTTGTCCCAGTTCCCCCCGTCTGTTAAATGCGGATTGTTCTTTTCCGCGGAGGAGAAGGGAGTAAATAAAAGGCTTCGTTTTGTTTCAGTTTCATGTGCAAAACCCTCCACTTGTCTAAGTGCTGTAGAAAGAACAGCGGCGAGAGCCTCGGTTGTGTCACCTCCCGTGTGTTTTGGGGAGCCCGAGTGGGAGAGCGGAGCTGCCCAGGCAGTGGCAGAGTCCCGCGTGGGGCTGTTGGTGCTCTTCTTTGGGTCTGTATGTATTTATTTGGAGGTGAAACTGTCTGAAGGGATTTCAGACTGCACAGAAGTGATGCTTCCTGCTTTCCGCTCTCTCCTGGCCTTCGGGTATCTATTCAAATGTTGCTGGGATGCTCTTTGAAATGTTTGTTGTTTTTTTTCTCAGCAAGGTAGTAGCAGTGTAGTAAGAGAGAGATGTGGCGATGGATGGCTTTGGGTCACTGGAGTTCTCTAGCATTCAAGAGACCTCCTAGAAGGACTAAATTAGAAGCAAAAGGTAGATTTCTCGGGCTGATGGTTAAGCAGGAGGTGGCAAAGTCTGGTTCAACTCTCTCATTTGGTCCTGTATACCCTGGAAAGCTTCATTCAGCCTCTGCTTGCCATCAAAGATCTGTTGAAATGACCTGAGAGATCTACAAGGTGTGGTTTAGAGAAGTTGTTTCACCACAGTTCTTTGTGCATCTCATGGTAACTGCTGTTGCTTTTCACAGAAATACCCAGTAGAGTTCTGTAAGAAACATCTTAAATTTATTTTGGCTCAAAATTAGAGGATAGTTTCTGTCTTGTTAGTGTAACTGACAGGGCTGGGTGGGTATCTGCAAGTGCACGGCGTGACAGAGGCTGTCACGATATTGGTCGTTACTGCTGTTGTCAGATTGGTGGGTGATGCTTCAAAGGCACAACAGGTTCTGACTTCTTGTCAGGGCAGTATGTCCACTTTCACTCTTCTCATCCCAACTCGAGGTTATAAGATTACATTTGAAATGAGTCTGGGTTCTCCAGGAAGGAAAGAAATAGAGCCAAAATCTGCTTATGTCCAGCTGGGGAGTTTGGCTTAAGAAATGTGCACTCAATGCAGGCTCACCCTTCACAGTGAGGGTAACAGAACTGGACCAGGCTGCCCAGAGAGGTTGTGGGGTCTCCTTCTCTGGAGGTATTCAAAACTCACCTGGAACTATTCCTATGTGACCTGCTCTAGGTGACCCTGTTCCGGCAGGGGCGTTGGTCTCGATGATCTTTTGAGGTCTCTTCCAGTGCCTACCATTCTGTGGTGTGTGGTTTTCTAGGTGGTGCCTGCCCAACGCTTTGCCAAACATCTCCGGCACGATCACTGCCAAACTTTAGCACTGGCAGACATGGAAGAGTGTTTTTCTTAGGTGCAGATTTCATCCTAGGTGTACATGACTGCATCATGCAGGGTCAACTTGTATCAGCAAAGAGCCAAAAGCAGAATGCTTCATATTTTGTATACCCACATCACCTGTACATCTTCCTTCCTCTGCAGTGCGCAACCGTGGGGCTTCCCCTGAGGTTTATTTGGGCTGCATTTGAAACAAGGGGCAGCTTGGGATTTCTTGCAGCACACCTCTTGGGGGAAGAGGTCAGGGGAATTTCTCAGCACTTTATGTTCTGTAAGAAGGAATCAGTGGCTTGGAAGCACAACTTGCACTTCCACCTGGAGTGGAGTGGCAGAGGACAAACACAAGCTGCTGAGTCTTTTGAATGAAGACCTTGGCAAGCAGCATTTTTTTTCCTGCTGCTTTCCTGGCCTACAGATGAGCCTCAAAAAAAGTCAGAGTTCTCATTCCCAGTCCTCACAAGGCCCTGGACAGAAGTAATTGGAAAAAATACTGAAGATCTTACTGTTGTCTTGGTTTAAACTGATACTGCAGTATCTTCGTTACTGATGTGAACAAGCTTGGTGAGTTTAAAAAGCTCTGTTTTCAGTGGAAATAATCCCATTACTCTTGCTTGCAGAGTAGTGTCCAATATTACAGGATCCCTGCCCCTTGGAAAACCAGTCTGGGACAGTCTCCCTCAAGAGTTCCATGCTGGTGGTCGAGGCACTGCCCGGAGCAGAATTCCTGAGCTGGAATCCTCTGCAGTGCTGTCAGGAGCAGCTGAGGCTCTGCTGCCCAGCTCATCCCCTGAGGTCCTCTTCACCACTGCCTTTCTCTGATTCCACGATGCCACTTGTGTTTATTTATTGATTTTTCTTATGCTTACGCTTAGATTTCTGTGGCATTTTTGCTAAGGAAGTGGGACTCACTCATTCCTCGTGTATCATCATGTGTAGCTGGTGTCATGAGATCTTTCACGGAAGGAGACAGAGCAAATGTTTGTTTGGTTGTTTAGTTTGTCTGCTTTTTGACTCCCAAGCGATTCAGAGGAAGGAAGGGGGTTAGTTTAATTATATACCAGCAGTATGCACCCCAAGAGCACAGAGACTTTGTGATTTTTCTCACTCTTTCACATCACAGGGAGGACAAAATCTGCATCTCCCTGCATCGGGTCAGTGGCAGAGCTGTAAAACCTCAGTGGCTGTGTGGTGATGCTCCTCACAGGTATCTTGTGTCCTGATGCACATCCTTACCTGATGATGAATTGGATGAATGATGAGAATGTTTACACTTGGTCTTGGAATACCTGTATCGTATGGCTTGGCAAATAACATGCATTGCTGAGTGGCACGTTAATGTCAGAGCACATATTGCTTCATTTTCAGAAGTTCTCTCCTTAATCTGTTCGTTGCATTTCATTACCACCTCTGGGTCATTAGTGAAGTGACACCCAAGGGGGAAGAGAGAAATCAAATGACAATGTAGGTGATGTCTGACATTAGCCAAATGTCAGCCTCTCTGATGGAGGCATCAAAATTAATCTGAAAATGTTATACCAGTTTTAGTCATTTTCCTAAGAGATTGAAAATACAAGAGGCAGCCTGATGACATTTTGATTATAGTCTCAAATTGCAGAGACCTTACAGAACATACTTTCTCCTCTCACGTAATTAAATCCTGCTGTCACCTTGATCTTTATTATATTATTTTTCCGTATCCCGGCAGGTCTCTGGAGTTTTGTATGCTATTGATCCTTGTTGTTTGAGCAAGTTTGACGTGTCAATACGGCTCAGAGGAGCAAGTGGCTCTTTCATTTTGTATTTCAGGGTAAAGATGGGGGGAAAACATACATGGTAGAAGTGACACTGTAAGGTGATCCACTCACTGGTGCCCAAATAAGTGCAAGAAAGTGAATTCAAGTCATGACTCCTCAAAAGTTTTAAGCACCTGTCTGGTTTGAAGCCCTGGGGTTGATCCCATGATGGGTGATTCCCAAGGGGATCCCCACGGCTGCCCTCAGGACTGGGTACACTGGTTGTAAAGGCAGCAAACCTGTGTGTGCAGCCCCAGCTCAGCTGCTGGTGCGTGCTGGGCTCTGCAGGGCAAAGCACAGCTTGGCTGCTTGCTGTGGCAGCAGGTGGGCCCACGAGCCAGATGGGTCTGGGGGCACGTTGGGATCGTAGGTGGTTTCAAAACCACTCTCTGAGCATTATGGGCAGGACCATGGGCTACTGTGGCTGCTCAAGGGTGTTGGCAGACTGTTGAATCCAGAGCCAAGACCTTTCTGAGCCTGATCTGTTGTTCTGCACACCTGAAATGAGTAAAGAAACTTTACCCTATGTAGTTACTATTTAAGCTGCAGTAAATGCATTCTCAGCACATAAGGAAAAAGTTCTTTGGTGTGAGGGGGTGGGAGCCTGTGCCAGGCTGCCCAGAGAGGCTGTGGAGTCTCCTGCTCTGGAGAGATTCCCAACCCCCCTGGACCCTGCGCTGCTGGGCCCCCTGCTCTGGGTGACCCTGCTGGGGGGAGCAGGGGGTGGCACCAGGTGATTCCCAGAGCGCCCTTCCACCCCCAGCCACGCTGGGATTCTGGGATCTAAGGAAGTCTATCAAATGTACAAATCTGCTGCTCTCAGGGTTGGCCATGTCTTAGAACAAAGCAGTGAACTGAATCCTTGCTACAGCGATCCTCGCGTGCTGCTGACCAGCCCAGCTTATGGCTTGTTAGCCCAAGGGAGAGCTGGCAGGGCCAGGCTGTTGGGCTCCATGGAAGCAACTTGTGGAAAGCCTCTCTGGTCCTCCTACCGCAGAGCTCCTCGTTGGGTGCTTCCTCTGCATCTGGGAGCTGATGTGCAGCACTTCAGGAGGAGCTTGCCTGAAGCAGATCCCTTGTGCTGGAGCTGCTGCTTTATCTGTGCACTAACCCGAGAAAATGAATTGTGTGATGGCCAGGGAGAGGAAGATTTTTCCCAATTTAAGCCATTTTAAAGCATATTTAGTTCTGCCATCTGTCGGAAACAGTACAGCATCCCGCCTGAGTGTACTGGAAAGTGGCATTTGGATGGTGCCAGGGAGTGTGATGGGCTCTAATGTGGTTGGAGGATACTGTACACGGCTCTACTGGCAGAGTTGGTCTGGATGGGGTGCAGCGCAGGGCTCGGAAAGCCCCGGCTCAGGTCAGGGGAGATGCTTTGCAGAACAGCTCTGCAGATCTTTGAGGGAGGGATTCTGAGTGTCACTTCAGAAGGAGATTTCTGAGCCCTGTTAGGCAATGTTTGCCAGCCCTTTGGCTTTAGCAAGGTCAGAAATTAGCCTGGTGGCCCTACAAATGGGCACCTTTGGAGGGAAAGAGTTCCCTCTGTCACAGCATACCTGAGTGCATCCCCTTTTTTCTGTGCCCTCTGCTCCTGGCACTCCTCGAGTCTGTAGGTTTTTCCCATCGCCCTTTCCCACACACACACGTGAGGACTAAAGGATTAACTCAAAAGTTTTGTTTAAATCTCAGGACCTGGCAGTTGCTGCCAGCAGGGCCAGGGCTGTGTAGGTAGGTGCTCTACAGCTGCAAGTGCCAGTGGTGTAGTTCAGCTGCTTTCCAGAGAGGTGTTTTGTTGTTTCAGATCCACTTTCCTTCTTTTATCTGCTGCACAAATACTTCCTCCCGAATTTTTGACACCAGATAAATGTTACTGGAGCCTGACAGGGCTCAGTCTGACATCACCAGCTCTGGCAAGGGATGTGCTGGAAAAATAAACGTTTTGTTACTGGATCTTCTAACCCCAGTGAGTTCTACCAGTGCAAAGACATCAAGTGTTACAAAATATTGTGATGAAAATGTATATAAAATTATTGTGAGGCTCAGGCTTTTCTTTGAAATGGGCAGTGAATATTTTTCCCCCTTTCTTCCTTTCCTTTGACACTACAGTACCCTGGGGGAGCTGAAGCTGTGCAGGGTGTGTTTGACCCCCAGCATTGCTCATCGGCAAGAGGAGATGCCTCTTCCCCTCCCACCTCCTCTGAGCCACTGGTGTGTGGCTCATTGCTGTTCCTGGGAGGCACTGGGTGTGCTGGGAGCGCCCAGATCCCCGGCGCTGTCTGACCCATGGGTGGATATGGTCAGTGTTACTGGTGGCCACGGTTTGCTGGGTTCCAGAGCACTCAGCCCTGTCAGTGGGGAAGGAGAGGGAGTTCTGGCACGTAGGGTCTGGTCCCTGCCAGCACCGGAGCAACCGCTCGGCGTTCGAGCTGCAGCGGGGCTCTGCTTCAGGACCTCTGTGCCCAGCAGAGCTGCCACACTCACCAGGTTCCCCTCCAGCTCTGGGCAGGTGCACCCAGGGAAGACTGGGTGGGAACGGGGACAGACGAGGAGGAGGCTTTGGTCTGTGAAAGAACTTTCATGGAAAACATCTTCCTTCTGACTGTCGGGAGGGCAACTCGGAATGCGTGGCAGCACGGATCAGCAGTTTTCTAGATGGCTGTAGCTGGAAGGGGTGAGCAGCGTGGTCGGGTCGGGTCAAGGCCAGGTGAGGTGACTGCTATGGGAGGGCAGTGGGGACAGGTCGTGGCATCTGCTGCTCCCTGCTGCTTGGCATCTCTGGGGGTGAATGGAAGCGCTTGAATTGACAGCACGAGGAATTTCATAGCTGGTTTTTCCAGCCTTAAATGAACGACAGAGCACGTGAAACACTTGTGTGTTGTGCAGCATTATTTTAGAAATAGCAAATTGTTTGACCATTGCCAGAGGTATCATTTCTGGTAGCAAATTCCACTGCAAGAGGAAGCACCAGAGACTGACCCAGGGGGTGTTTCTGGCCTGTCTTATGCTAGAGATTGGTGCAGGGTTCCCTGTCAGGAGCCTGCTTTTGCTGATGTTTCTCCCGAAAAATGCCTTTTGAAAAGTAAGTGGTCTTTAATTCATCTGTACTCAGATCTGCATCCCCCTAATGCAAACCAGATGCGCCGATACCACCAGTGACAATGAGTTCAGCTCAGTATGGAATTTTCTCAAGGATATTAAAATGTTACGGCAGACGAACGCCCAGGCAGGGAAAATCCCACAATGGTCCTAAAGCAATCCTGGGAAAAAGGATGCGGCGATTTGGACTTTACATTTTAATGAGACTCTTCGGAAGCCCGGAATCCGTTTTGCTTTTCCTCTTCTAGGTACAGAAAGGAGGAGACAATGGCTGTGCAGAGAACATTTGGTGTTAATGTTGGCGAGGAGAAGTGTTCTGTTAAGTATTAAATTCCTCTGCATCTAGCGACTAAGTAGAAATAGGTTTAAGAAACACTGTAAAATTAAACTTTATAAGATTACTTTTTTTATGGAATATGCAGTAGCTGCCACATAGAATAAATGTATGTTTTTCATTATATTTTTATTACGCATTTAAAGCGCATTAAGGAGCAAACAACCATCAAAGAAAAAAAGAAACTTATTAGATGTAGCAAGTAATCATATCAGTTTGATGCACGGCTATATATCTTGAGACCAAGGAAAGATGCATGTCAGATGTCCTTTCAGGCTATTCAGTGAGCCATTTTTCTTTGGGAGAACAATATTAATGGCTGTTTTGTTATGTTCGTGCTGCATCGCATGAGCATTTTGTCTTTTTTATTATGGTTTCTTCTAAGTGTGCCATTACAGCTTGAGCAATCCAGTGGAGCATCTGGAAAAATAGATTGCTTTGATTTTGGTCTCTAAACGGGCGTTAGTTTGCGTGCGAGCTTCTAAATTGTTTAAACACTTAGGCAAGCATTTGAGGTTTTGTGGATGGTGTTGAAGAGTCGTTTCAGGCTCTCCTCCAGAAGTGAGGGCTGGGAGGAACTCGGTGATTGTTCAGCATCGTTGTGGAGCATCTAGTGATCACCCATCCGTTTGTCTTCTGCTTCCTCTCGTGTGGATGATGTCACTGGTCGCCTGTTCTTCACCAGTATTAAATCTACCTCGGGTTTTGGTCTCTCCCAGGCCAACCTCCCTGCCCCCACCTGTGTCTGGCTCCCCGTACCGGTGGTTTCCAGGACGCCAGCCAGCCTTGGCGGGGGTCACCGGGGCTTTGGGAGCGGCACGTGGAAGTTGGCCGGGTGATGTGAGTTAGGCTGTTGGAGGGCTGGTCCTTGGCTGCTGCCCCTGAATGTTAGCGGGGTCTGCTCCCCTTAGGAGACTCCCAGAGGTGTCCGTGGGTTCCAGAGTCAGCGCTTCACGCTGCCCGTGCTTCAGGAAATGTTTTGGTGAGGATCTCTGAGTGTCTGTCAGCCCTCCCATCAGCAGGTCTTTGGAAGGGTGACATTTGCAGTGGCTGGCACAAGGTGTTTGACACAATCGTAAGCAAATGGCCCTTCAGTGATCTTGACCCCAGCCTTGCAGCTCTCAAGTAGGGCTGATAGGGGTGTGGGGTTTCTTGTAGAGTCTGTGAGCCCACCCCCACCCCAGCTCCCTGCTCCAGACCTTCTGACCAGGCAGCAGAAGTGGCTGTGGTTGTTTTTTGGAAGGATGGGTGGCCTGCTGGGAAGTATTCCTGAGTCTGGGCTGGCTTACTGCTTCTCTGAGGCTTTGTGGGCTGCTTACAAGATGGACATTATATTTGGGTGACTTTGCATCAGCACTAGAAGGAATTTAGCATTGCCAAGCTACCTGGGTAAAGTGCCTAGCTGCTGGCCTGAGTAATCCCGTTGTACCAAAGTTAATGTGGGTGTTGAATGGGCACTTCAGTGGAAGCCCTGAGATGCTGAAAGCCCAAAGGGCAACACTTGTTTTCATGTCAAATCACTACAGTCAATTTAGCAGTGAGACTTTACATTCTCTGCCTAATAAGAACAATTTTTACGCTCAAATTGTGACTCTTCATGTAAAGGAAAAATAACCATAGAATCATCATCTGTCAGCGGTTGGAAGGGACCTCAAAGATCAGCTGATTCCAGCCCCCCTGCCATGGGCAGGGACACCTCCTGCTAGAGCAGCTTGCTCAGAGCTCTGTCCAACCTGGATTTGAATGCATCCAGTGTCAGGGCATCCACAGCTTCCCTGGGCAACCAGTTCCATCCCTCGGAATGTTAAGCAGCAGTGTTTGGCTTTATCAGCTTCGTCACCTTCACAGTGCCTGCAAATGTCAGAGTACTTATTCATGTAGTTGACAAATGTCATTTCAGAAGCAAATAATTTCTCCTAGTGGCAACCTCATTTAGATTTGTGTAACACTATCCATTTTCTGCAAAAGTGGATTTCTGTTAAAGATTTGTTAATTAAAGATTCATTCCGCTGAAGGTAATTTGGGATTCTCTATTTTCACACCACCTATTATTAGAGCAACATCCTTGAATTTCTTCTTTGCAGAAGCTCCTTAAGCAACTTTTCCATCCCGTATTAAACATTATAGGATTATTAATTCCTAGGTTATTATAGGAGAATTAATTAAGGGTGTTGCAGTGGTGATCTGGGGAGCCCTAGAGCGGGTGGAGCTCTCTTGCTCTGGGCAATGAGCGTAGCTGAAAGGAGGCCACAGGAACTGCACCTCAAACCACAACGTGGAGGAGCATCACCTTACGTGGAGGGTGAAGGACGAGGTGCAGTGGTTGACTGCTCTTGGTTGTACTTTTAGCTCTGTGCTGGATGCCTCTCTGAAAGCCAGGTCGCAGTTTTGTTAGCTGGGTGCAAGAAGCCCTGGGTGTTTAGCAGTGAAATGATGAAAGCTGCACAGTCGGCTGGATTTTGATGCCCCACTCCGTGCAGTGTGGTATGAGCTGGAATTGATTGATGTCAAAGCATCTTCAGTGCTTAGGCAGTCGCTGCGAACGCTTTCAGAACGTGAAGGATAGCCCCAAAAAGCTGTGAGAAAAACAGTAAAAATTTTGTAATGAATACATCACTTCTTCCTAAAGCACTGTGAAGGGGTTTGGGCTTTTGTATTTGCCTGTGTTTTGGCCGCCGTGCTGCTGGAAAAACATCTCTCCTTTCTCTCTCCCTCCTCCTACGTGCCCGTAGCGCTTCTTCCGAGATGTTCAATCCAAATCTGTGTCTAGCTGCATGAAGCTGTTTCTAAAACTGCACAGAAAACTGGCTGCTGCTTCTGCAGCAGGGCATCTCTTCCAGTGGGCTCTGTCAGCAGTGGGACTGCCTGGCTCCAGTGTTTAAACAAAGAGAAGGACGTCGAGTTTCTTCTGACCTTCAAGAAGGCAGGTGGTAAAACCTGGCAATGCCAGAGAGGGATTCAGGAGAGTTGCAGAAACGGGCTCTCCCTTGCTTATAGGATGGACTTGTTGGCTTGGTTTACAGGTACTTTGTGAAGAAATTGAAGAGAATTCCTTAGTTATTTGAAGGTGTCAAGGTTTAGGGTCAGGGTGGCCCCTTAGACCGATAACAGCCACTCTCTGTTAACCCCCTCCCTCCCCACTGGGGAAGAGAAAGGGAATAAGAGACTGAGTGATTAGAAAAGGAATCTAGAACAGCTTGAGTGGTGNGGATCAAAGGCAGAATGGACAGAGTCCTCCTGGGATGCTCCAAGGAAGGAACAGACAGAGGACCTGAGCCAAGCCAAGCAAAGCTGGCAAAGTGGTCCAAGAGGGGAAAGGAGCCCGGGAGCCCCCAGAGAGAGGGCAAGCGAGCAAACTAGCAAGCTAACAAAAAGAACCCCAAAAAACCTATAGACCCTCCACTTTATACTGAGTATAATGTATCTGGGCTGGAATCCCTGGCTTGTCGGTTTGGGGTCACCTTCCCTGTTGCTCCTCCCTTCAGGTGCCATCTTTCACTTCCCTGCACCCCCAGTGTGGTGCAGAAGATCCAGCAGTGGCCTCGGTCTGCACCCCAACCCTTGGCAGTGACTGTAACCACGGGGTGTTCTCACTGCTGGCAGCAGCCCCTGCCCAGGAAACCAGGCTGCTGACTGCAGCCAGGACAGTCAGTTAGAGCTGAGCTGAACAGTAAAACCCCTGAACAGAATGAGTTCTGTGCTCACTCAATCCAGGACAGAACAAAAGGACCAAGAATGAACAGTGATCACAGGGGAGGAAATTAATTTGCTTATTCAGGGATAAAAGTCTGTTTAGCTTGAGTGACAGGAGCAGCGATGCGCGGCGTGGGTCGCACTGTGCCACTGCCGTGTGGGAACAACCACCCAGCTGCTGCTGGTGCACGGGGTGAGTGATGCTGGCTTGTGCTCTCAGGTGAGCTCTGCTGGGGAAGGTTCAGCTGAGTTCCTGCCGGAGAGAGGGTAGCCTAGTGTGAGGCAGTGCTATTTTGGAGAAGTTTGGATGGATGAGCCGTTGGAAGAGGATTTTCTCACGCACAAGAGCAAAGGCTTGTGGTTTATTTCCAAATCTGTATCATCCTCTGCTGGATGCTGCTTGTTTGAGCTTCATTTCACATTAAATAGCAGCCACTCCTTGGGCTGAAGCTCTGAGTAATTGCCAGTGTTTATTTTCTGTCCCAGAAGGAGGGGATAGCACAGGTATGTGCCTTTGCAGAAATGCAAGAGGTTTATTGAATAATGGCTCTAAAATCTACTCTGTGCAGTCTGCTTCTTGAAAAACACCTTCCTCCTACCACTGAAGGGCTCCTGTTCCCTTGTGGCTGCTCAGGGCTGGTCTCTGGCTGTGTGTTTGGTAGGGATAATGCCAGAGGTGACAGAGTGACAACGCCTGGTCACCTTTGTGCCACGTGTCGAGCAACTGCCTGCTCACAGCAGCTTCTCCAAAGCTGGCTCACATTGCTGTCAGTGAGCTTGGACTAGTTCTTAGTCAAGATCTGAATATTGTTTCTTGGGGGGGGTTGTTTTGGATTCCTACCTCTATTTTTCCCATACTAAGTGTCTGTATTTCTGTACATGGTTTCCTTGAGAAACTGAAATGAATTTTTAGACCATTATCACCGTGTGCTGTTAGGGTACACCTGTAATCCCCCCATTAGGACAGTTAATTGCCCAGGTTAATGGTGGTGTATCAGTTCCCTCACTGAGGATGATGAACACAACGTGTCAGACGTGCTCACAGGAGGCTTTGCAGGACCAGTTTCTCAGGAGATGGCTTTGACACCGTGAGGGACCTGACAGCAGAGCATCTGACCTGCATTGTAGGGGCTTCCAAACTGGCTGTCATCAAAGATGTACACTCCGTTTCGCAAAAGTAAAAGAAAATCTTCTGTTTCGAGGCTTTTGCATTTTCCCATCTATTTTCAGAGCGTGTCTGGTTCTGATTTGGAATCATNCTTTTGCATTTTCCCATCTATTTTTAGAGTTTCAACCCCAAGAGAAGACTGAACAGGTTAATTCTAGAGAGCAGAAGGTGACAATTCCTGCAGTGAAGCTCCTTCCACCAGCCTGGGTTCCTGCTCCCGGTGCTGGGCAATGCTTCTCTGTCAGGTGCTGCTGTTGCATAGGGGGACTGGTTTTTTCGGTTGACACCCCGGGGTGATGGTGACTGTCACAACAGGACGCTCCTCCTGACCTGGAGGAGTGTGAGAGTCAGTTGACTGAAGATGTGGCTGCCANGTAATTGCTTTCTCTTTTTTTTTTCGTTGGAGGGACGCTAACATTTCATTCTTCTCCAGAACCCTCCCCAGAATGAACCCGTGCTGAATTATTGCTGTTTACAGNTGTTGATTCCAGAACCCGGGGCTGTCTCTGGCAGCAACAGGTCTGTTTGCTGAGCTGAGTGGAGCAGGGTCAGTGAGCTTAGAGACTCCCTGCGAGCCTGAGTGAGGAGAATAAACACTGGAGTCAGGGCTGGAGAGAATGATGAGCTCAGGCACCACGCAGGAGCTGAGGGAAGGTGAGAGATTGTGTTTCGAGGCTGATCAGTAGCGTTGAAAGCAGCGGGAGGGCGAGAGGGAGAGGCCAGAGGAGTCAGGTGCCGAAGCCTCAAGAAAAGGAATGTTTCCTTTTTATTCCTTGAGGTTTATTAGCTGTAACATTTCCAAAAGGTTAAGTTGAATCTGGAGGAATGAAGACTAAGGGTGTTTGTGGTAGGCTTGAAAAGTGAGCTGCTGTGATGAAGAATTCATGCACCGTTTGTCTTGGTTTGGTGTTTCCGCACAGATGATGCATCGTGTAACACTCACTAATGCTGAAAGGCTTTATAATTCTGTCATACCCAGGGAGGTAATTGCTTTCTCTTTTTTTTTTCGTTGGAGGGACGCTAACATTTCATTCTTCTCCAGAACCCTCCCCCGGATGAACCCGTGCTGAATTATTGCTGTTTACAGATGCACATAAAATAGCTGGCGGT
>VWZY01005981.1:37101-54079 GCA_013399075.1 Chloroceryle aenea | reverse complement strand
GCTACTGAAGGCATCGGGTGCTTCTCGTGTGAGCTCTACAGAGAATCACAAGGCAGGAGCACAAGGACATATTCTGTGTTGCTCTTGAAGCCGAAATATGAATGGATTTTCTTGCACCTTAGGACCGGAGCGTGGAGCGGTTGCTGGAGACCTCAGTGCAATATTAAAGGCACAAACAGATTTGACAAAGTTTTCTTTTCCCCGTGGAATCTGTAGTAGAGATAAATGATCTCATCTGCTTGCTGTTTATTAACTAGGACTGTATCAAATTAAGTTCCTCTAGTACTGCTGCAAGATGGAGAGGTCATCACGACAGCTCTGTTGGATCATTTCTCTGCCAACAGGAGCTCCCAGGCAGTGGAGCTGGAAGAATCTGCAGGCCCTGTGTCAGGCCACATGTGTGTGTGTTTGCAGAGATGCTGTCTGAAGAGTATGGCTTGGAAGTACCTGCTGGAAAGCTCTCCTGTTCTCTTTCACTTCATTTATTCCCCTGCCTTGTCTCTCCCCTACACCTTTGATACAGCATGATCATTTATGACCAACACAATGCTTGCTGTGCAGAGAACTGTTTTCTGAAGCAAAAATGGATTTCTGTTTGAGTGAAGCTTTTTAGGGTTGTGGTACCAGGTTGGAACAGAGTGCTGGAGACTGGATCCATCCTCCTATTCTGGCCAGCTAAAGGTTACACCAGGCTGCTCGTGGTCACATCCAGCTGAGCTTTGAGGTTCTTCAGTGCTGGAGATCACGCAGCTCAGGACAGGCTGCTGTGAAAGCTGCATTTCTTATTGGAAGTGTTGTCAGGAGAATGCAGGAAACCCCTGAGCCAGGTTAGAAATCCCCTGCAGCCTGTGTGTGACTTTGTTTAGGTAGCATCCCCGTGGCTGCTGTTGCTGGTCTAACAACTGTGAGTAGTTTGGGGTAACTTGTTTCAGAAAACAGGAGGTACCTGGACACATCCGTGTCTCAAAACAGGCTGGTCCTTTTTGGCTCCTCTGTGATTGCAGCATGTGGGGTTCAGATAGTCCTGTAGCTGTATTAATGCAGTAGATTAATTTGATCGAGTTAACTTTAATTCTTCATCCAACCCCCCTCCTCCCGCCCCCCAACTCTTATTTATCGCTTTTCCCCTTACTACCTTTCTGGAGCCTGCATTAGCTGTTAAAATACAGCTTCCCATTCCCACAAGCATTCCATTCATGGGCCACCTTTGCTTGGGAGGGTCCCAGGGGCACCGTGTGTTTGTTATTGCTCGAGAGCAGTTTGGTTTGTTACACTTCAGTGGTATTTCAGCAGCACTTGGTGCACTCCTCCAAAGCACGTGGTGAATTCTAGATGCTCAGGAGTACCCAGCGTGTGACAACAGTCCTTTACACACAGAAGTGCTTCTCTCCTGTGACAAAGATAAGTAGCAAACACCTTTTCAGTAGCGTTGAAAGCGTCTTAACCGTAGACTGAACCAAACCTTAGTGCTGTGCATAAGAGAAGCACCTGGGTGCTGTGTTTGTGCACTGGCACGCGGGTGACCCTCCTCGTACCCCCTCCCAGCATTGCCAACAGTCTGCTGCTCCACTGCCAGCCTGTCACAGCTTTAGCCAGCGTCCTTCCCTCCAACCCCTGCCCACGACAAGCACTTTGTGAAGCCTCTGAACGTTTGGGCTGTTCCAGCTGCAGAGGAGAAGCTGAATTCGGTTTTCCTGGTTTCTGTTAGTTCCTCCTAGGTGCAGGGGAGTATTCCCACGGTGAGGGGGGACTGCCCAGTCAGGTGGGTTTGCCTTGGTTTTGTTGTTGTTGGTTGTGGGTTTTTTCTTTCCTGTAATCAGGTTTTTTTCTCTTCTTGTAAAACACTTTGCAGAGCTAACTGTAATGTGCTGGCAGCTTGACTGATCCTCATCGTGCTAATTCTATTTCCTTTGCTGGAACATCTTGCCCTCTCTTCCACAAGCCATATGTATTTAGCAGCTAAACTAGACAACAGTTTCTGAGCCAAGGAATGTCGTTTTTTGCATCATGGTCCCATCTTGGGTGTTAGTGTGCTGATAATCCTGGTTCATTGCTGAGCACCTTCTCGAAACGATGAAACCCCAGCTCTTCCTGGAGACCTTGCAGCCTACATTAAACCTGCTGTCTGTAAAAGGAGGGCCCGTGCAGAAGATGTCAGCCCTGCAGAGGTGGTGCCTGGATGATGCTGACAGCTATTTTTTTCTGTAATTCACTTTAAGGTAGGCTGAAGAACTACAGGAGTAAGGGAATCTAAATGACCCAGAGGCCGTGGGTTGCAGACCAGCTTGGGGAATGCCAATTGAGTGCACATAAGCCCGAGAGGAGGTTTCCAGGGGAAGTGAATGGAAGTGTTTTGGGATTTTCATACCTATCACATGATGACTGAGTATCCAGGGTGATTCTTTCACGTGTGCTGTGTTTAAATCAAATGTTCTCCTGGTGTTAACCCATTTGAAACAGCTCCAGTATTTGTATTGTTACTGATACTGGATTTTGGTTTTTCCATGTTTTTTTTCTGGTCGTGTTTCTTTTGCTCAGCTACTGAAGTGTGATTTAGAAATCCAATAACACTGATGTGCTGAGGAACTCTGGCTATATTCACAGAACAGGACTAACCCAGCTGAAGTACTGCTTTCATTTTCAAGCTGACCTCTTCTGTGCTGTAGCAGAACCCCCTGGATTCCAAAGGGCAACAGAGGCCTTGCAGGAGTGCAAGGCCGAGGGGCTGCAGTCCTTGCATGGGGCCAGCCCTGCAGTAAGAAGGCTGGTTTGGATTAGCTGGCTTGTGTCAGTACCACTGCCCACGTTAAATCCTTGTTTCAGAGGGTGGCAGATGTGGTTCTGAACCTCCTGCCGACACCCGAGGCTGGGTGATGGGTGTTAAACCGTTGTGTAAAATTGTAACTGCTTCTGATGCAACTTTATTTAGGAAAAAATGAAATGAATGCTTCTCTAATAGGTTTACGAGTGGAGATGTGCCCCTGTTCTCTGTTGTGGAAAAGCTCTGTCAAATTTAGTGTAATTTTATCACCATTGGGAAGCTTTTTGAAACCACCCTATAAAATTTAATAAAAACCTGAAGATGTGGAGGAAATTATGCAGAAGATGCAGAGTACTCCAAAGCAGAGGTTTGCTTTGTCTGTCAAAGCCAGTACGGAGAATTTCCAAGCTGTCTATAGAAATAGGCTTAGATTCTTTTATAAGTATAAATATTTTATGAACAATATTAACACCTCGCTTCAAAGCAAAGCTTTTGAAGCTTTTCTGAAAAGGCCCATAAGATTTGGGGGTTTTTTTCCCTTTTTCCAGTCCTCCTCCACTGTATAAATTTTCCCTCCCTGTTTTGTTGTTATGTGGAGCGTGTTGAGAGTTCTGGCCGAGGCAGAAGTGACTTAAGGCTTCTCAGCAGCGTTGGGCTGCAGCTGAGGTGTGCTTTACTGTGCTGCTGCCTGAGGGTCTGGGGGGTCACTCTGGGAGAATGGGAGGTGCTGTTTGGGAATGGTGTGGTCAGGCAGTAAATTGTTCCTGAAAACCAGGAGGGCTCGGCGAGGGTTGGCCGTAGTTCCGTGCAGAGCAGCAAGTTCTTTACTATTCAACGGATATATTTTAGTTTAAGATCAATCCTTTGCCCCCATCAGCAAGGATATAGAAATAAAACCTCTTTTAAAGGCTTCCAGCCTTCGAGGTGGGTCGGGGAGAGGAGAGGTGACAGGGAGATGGATGAGGGAGCTGAGTGCAGGACTCCTGGTTCTCTGCCCAGCCCGGCCTGTGCTGGCACTGCCCGCCTTGAGCTGCAGGGAGAAAAGAATTAAAATGGACTTTTGGGTTCCTTTTAAAACTTCTTAAAGGAAGGGGGCAGGGGAAAAAAAGGAAATTTTATTGAATATCTTCTTACTTATGTTCAGGAGGGAAGAGACCTCCCGAGGAGACTTTTCCTTAGCTGTTCAGTTGCAGACACCCTATTCTAGTTCTGATCAGGTGGCTTTAGGGACATGAAGATATGTCTCTGTCACTGCTTCTGGAGATGCTTGATGAACTCTAGCTTAAATCAAGACAGGCCAGACACTGGTACATACCCTCTGCTGAAAACTCAATTGCTGCTGCTCTCTCAGGCACGGCTGTTGCTGTAACCAGTCTGTGGCTGTCTGGAGAACACTGCTCCCTGGTGCTGTTCCTCCGGGTACGTGGTACTGCTGCTGCAGCTCTGCTCACGGGGCTGGAGACTGAAGCTCTTTGGTTTAGGGCTTTTAAATTATTCATTTCTTGTGCAGCCGTCATGCTTTAGGAGGACGTAAAGTAGGAATTGAATGTCTAGAAAAGGAACAAACCTGTAGGGCTTTTTTGTCGCTAAGGCTACTAAAAGTTATTAAGCGAAGCATTCATTGCCAGACTTTGTGCTGCTGGTGAACGAGGGAGCTTTCTCTTCTGTAACTGAAGAGGTTTAAATCCCTAACCCAGAAACCCTGCGGAAATGAAGTGCTGTAAATGGGCCGAGGCCAGAAAAGCCACCGCAGCCAGCAGATCCTTTGCCCATCCCAGCTTCCCCTGCTTCCCCTGGAGCTCTGCAGGGAGCGACTGCAGCGCGCGGCCCCCAGAAACCAGCCCTTCGTTGCCTGGCCTCTCTGGCTGTTTCTGTCTTGGGAAAGGGTAGCCTGTGAAAATATTAACCAGGAGATACTTGTTAATGCACTGTAAACACAAATATCCCCACCAAATGTTTCTTTCCTAATCTTTTTTAGTACACCATTAGCATTAGGCCCTACCATCATTAGCTAGTTAGCAATTAACTGCATATGGCTTGCACGAAATACCAGAGGCTGTTTGCCTACGGCTGCTCCTCTCGAGCTCTTGCCAAGTACCAAGTGGCAAGGAACTAGCTGGGTTTTTTAGTATTGTGTAAGACAAAAAGTCCTGGTCCATCTTGTGGTGATAGCAGTGGTGGTAACTACTTCTGCTTGACCCATAAATGCAAACCAGAGCACTCCTTCTAAATAAGGGTGTCTCTGATGAATGTAGAGCTGTAAAGTTCAGCTAAATTACAGAGCAGGCACTTATATGCATGGGACTTACTTTTATTTTTCCAGCTAATGTAGCTCAGTAATTAGGTTTGTCAGTAGGTCTTTCTCTAGGCAAATGGAAATGAAAAGTTGCAACCAGAAGGAGTAAAATGATGACTCTTTTTTCATCTGGAAACCTTGAAACCAGCTAGTCTGTGACAGTGGTATTGTCTGCCGTTAATTGCTGTTGCAGTGTTGACCTCTGAGGGGATTAGCTGGTCCAGCACGTTCCTCCTGGACTGTATTTATTGCTGTGCTGCTAACACACTCACTGGGACATGTTTTATTACCTGCTGCTGATGGGGAGGTCAACGGTGTATGGTTTTCAGAAGGTATTCTGCTTGACTTCAGGTACTAAAGCAGTGGGGCAGTGAGGAGCAATAAAGGCTGAGAAACTTCACATTGCTCTGAAAACTTCTTCTGTTGAATGACAGCGAGACATTTTCATAGCAGAGCATTTTTTCTGATGATGATGACCATGGTGAGGTCCACACGTACAGCATCCCCGTGTGTATCGTTATGGCATGTGCCTTAGTTGCATGGCTGACAGGATAACTCAGGTGGGAGAGGACCTGAGGATGTCTCTGGTCTAAGGTCCTGCTCAAATCAGGGTCAGCGATGAGATCAGGCTGGGCTGCTCAGGGCATTACTCAGTCTGGTCTTGAAAACCTGCAAGGATGGAGGTAATTCTGTGTGGTGTGACTGTTGGATCCGTCGGGAGAAGAGTCCAGTCACTCCACTCTCTGCTCCCCCCACCCCCGTTTTGTTTCTGCAGGTGTGAGGCCTGTGAGCAATAAACATCCTCCAGTGTCGGGTCTTTGCAGCTGGATGCTGGAATGTTTCCTTTTCCTCTCTCTGATGTTACCATCTGAGGCCTGGGTGGGATTTTGACCCGTGGAGGTTGGAGGACAAGCCACCCTGCAGGAAGAAGCATGGTTCTGTTGTCTTACAAATCTTAGGACATAGCAAAGGAGCGCAGGGCCAGTGAGAATGGTGAGCGTGGCTGCTCACTGCGGGGCTGAAGCCAAGGCAGGAGCTCAGCCAGCAGTGCTGGTCCCCTGAACTGCCTCCTCCTCTGGGGAGGAGTCTTGAGAGACCCCAGAACCCAGGAACCCTTCCCAGCTCTTATCCAGGGAGCAGCTCCCTCCCTGCAGCAACGGCTCCTCTTGGTGCCCGGATCGGGTCTTGGCGATGGGTGGCACCTTGGTGCCATCTCTTCCAGCGAGCAAGCAGCGTTGTGTTTGGGACATCTGGGGAAAGGAGCCTTGGTTGTGTTTGTCCCCATAAAATACAGAGACAGGCCAGTAGCCTTCTCTGTGTCCAGCCTGGGGCACCAAGGCAATCTCAGGAAGGAGGGTAATGAAGTGCCAGGCAGCGCAGCCTGACCGCCAGCGTGTGCTCTGAGGAGGCTGGAGGAGATGCACGAGGTCACGGGAGATGTGCTTGGGCAGGTAGCACAGAGTAATCATCTTGAGGTGGCCAGAGACCTGCCTGGGGGTGAGGCAGTGCTGTGCAACCAACCTCGACCCCGGGTTCCTGCCTGAACGTGCCAATTGCCCCTAAAATAATAGGAATTCATTTGGCTGCTCCGGTGGCGTTCGATGCTCCCTTGGAGTTTCTGTGACTGGCGGAAGGATCTAAACAGTAAATGACTTGGGGGGTGTGTATATATGTGTGTGTATACATCTTAGTGTGTATGTATACTAAGAAACAGTATTTTCTTAAGAGTCTGGCCTTCTGTTGCAAAGCCTGACAATGTAAACTTGCTAATTTCAAAGTAAACACCTTGTGCTTTTTTTTTTGGCTAAGTAAACTTAACCATTTACACAGCTGGGAGTACCTGCTGCCCATCCTCGACTGACAGAAGGACTGGCAGCTCCTTCTTTCTAACCTTGCTCTTTTCTTCCTCCCCCCAGCCATCCCATCCCTCCCTCCCCCAAAAGCAGAAGTGCAGCCGCCCCTTCCCTGTTTGGAGTTTCCTCCTCCCGCTGGCGGCTGCTCTGCAGGAGAACTTGTACCTGACACGTTCCTCCTGCTCATAATGAGCTTTCACTCAAGCTGCTGATCAATAGCAGAAACCAGCAGGTCTGTCTCTACTGCTTGTTTTCTCTATCTTGAATCTGCCAGGATAGATTAGGCCATTGCCAAGGTCACTCAATAGGCTGCAAGTGAATGAAAAGATATCTAGTTGACTTTTTTAGGACAGGACTGCGGAAAGGCAAGGCTGGAGCTAAGCTGAGTGTGCAACGACAGATTAAATCTGCATCAAGGTCACGGAGGGAGTTTTTAAGCGAGGCTTCGACAGCGCTGAGCCAGATGCACATCCCCTGCCAGGGGAGAGGTTATCACACCTCCGGCTGAGGCAGCGCCTTGGCAGAGCCCATCTGGGCTGGGGGCACAACCGGGGGGACCCGGCAGCCGCGATGCGGGAGGAGCCGGGGTGCAGCTCTCCGGCGATCGTGGGATGTCTGGGGGGTTCTCTGGTGGCACAGAGCGAGCTGTGGGGAGTCGCAGGAGTGACAGCAGCCTCGTGCCACTCGTGCCAGCCCGGAGGTGGTGGCTTTGCCCTGCTGGTGCAGCTGGAGGCACCGGGGGTGATGTGAGCAGGCACCGGTGCCAGGGCTAAGGGACTGGTGTGCTCCAGAAGCCTCTGGTGAGCTGGAGTTCTTGTGCAGCTGAGGGGTCACTCCTCACAAAAGAAGAAAATAAAAGGATAGAAAAAAATCCTGAGTCACTTAAAGAAAATAATTTGCATTAGCAATGCCTAAAAGCCCAGCAAAGGCAGGTTTGTAGCAAGGGGTGGTAGAGTTTATGAGCCTGACTGCTGGAATGGGGACAACTCTCTGTGGTTTGTGTGTCTGAGAGCTTCTCTTTTCTTTTTTCCTTTTTTTTTTTCCTTTTCCTCCCCAGTTCCAGCAATTGATCTAATAAACCACACCACCTATATAAATCTTCTAGCCTCGGATCATCGTGTCTGCCGCGGAACAGCTAATAAAGTAGCAGCCATCTTTCTGATCCAGCTGCTGGCTGTGATGGATTGTCCCCCCTCGGCACAGAGCAGTGCTTGACCTCAGACTGCGGCACCTGCGTCTGCGAGGGAGCCTTCCAGGAGACACAGACAGACAGACAGACGTCCTAGCTGTAGCTTTAGCCAGTTTACAAACAGAACTGAACGACTCGCTTCCGTAGAAGCCAAAATCTCCACTTGCTGTTCAGGCCTGGGTTTGGAGTTGAGATTTTTCTAGAATTTGAAGCTAGTTGGTCTGTAGGAAGGGAGATTTGGGTTCTGTGCACCGAGGTGAGACTGGGCCGTGTCCAAGGCACAGCTCTGCTTTTACACTTCCTAGATTAGCTGTTTGTGTCACGTCAGGCTGGTTGTTCTTGGGGCTTCCAAGCAGCAGCGGGCACTTAATTGCTGTCTTGGCCTGGAACCAAGGCAGCTAGGAAACGGCGATGAAAGTAATCGGAGTCTCGGAGATTTTGCAAGGCATGTGGAGATAACAGGACCCTTCTGGTTTCCTCTACGTCGTGTCCACGAGGACACTCTGGCGGGGCTGAGGCCAGAGTATCAGTGACATTAATGGATGAAGGAGGCTGTGTTAATCAGCTGAACTGTAACAGAGACCTCCATATAATTATCTGTAAGAGAAACCTCAACAGACAATTAGAAGCTGCCAAAACTTTCAGTCTACTACAGTGGTTCTCTGCATGACCTAAAAATCTGCAAAGCTTAAAACCAATTTAAACAGTCTGACTCTGGAGTGACCGAACTGTTAGCTGAAAAAAAGCAAATAGGAAAGCCTGCAGCTTTGAGTGTATCTTGCAGCTTTATCTTTGCTTCTAATTGAATTTTAAAGATGCTGATCATGAGCCGTTGGATGAGGCCGGACGAAAGCTTCCAAAGTGCTGAGGAGCTGGGAGTTTGGATTTCAGGCTCCGTTTGGTGTGGAGCGAGGCGAGTGCCACCAGCTGCTGGTGCGCGGGTCGGGCTGAGGGCTGGGGTGCAGACTGCTTCTCTTTCCCCCTCTCCTCCCAGAGGCTGGGTGTGCTGTGGGGTGGAACAGCATCTTACCGGGCTGCCAGAGGGGCCTCACCCAGACCAGTTTAATGATTTGAGGAGAATCTTTTCTCAGAACAGCCACCCTTGGATTTGAAATGCGGCTTCGAGCACTTGCGTTGGCCTTCTGCAGCAGGGTGCTCCCCCAGCCTGGGGAGGTCGCTTTTCCTTGGGTCTGTTTGGGTTTTTTAATCATTGTTAGGCTCCGAGTCTCCCTGCCTGGTTTCTAGTGGGAGTTACAGTCATTGGCCTTTGTCTGCTCACCCTGCACTGAACTCCTCTGGCTTTCCCTGCAGAGAAGGGGCAGCTACGGGTGCCAGGGTGAAAGGGAGAAGGGGATCGATTTGTACCCTCGGAGGGCTGGAGCTTGTACTACGTGTGCTGTTCTTGTCTGCAACCAGCGGATCAGTCTGAGCCTTGCAGGAGTCAGAGGTGAGTCTGTGCCGGGGAGAGTCCTGTGTGTTGTTTTCCACCGACAGTCGGACTAAGGAAGAGCAGCCCCCAGCCTGGCTGCAGCAGCATCTGCCAGCTCAGGGACCTGCCAGCTCTGTGTAATCCACGGTCAGGGCTGTCAGGGTGTTCAGATACAGCACGGAGGGCCTGTGTCCCACTCTGGGTTTTCTGCTGTGAGCAGAGGTTCTGTGTTCTTGGAACACTGGGGATGGAGGGTTTGGCTTTTCCTCTTTGCTTGTTCCTTGCCCGTTGTGCTGGAACACCTCGGGGGGTCACTGTCAGCTGGGGTCAGCTCTGGATCTTCAGCTGCAGCCTTCTGCTGGGGTCCGTGCTGGCTCAGAGGAGCTCCCTGGCACCATCTGCCTGAGGTCCTGGTGGTCCCAAAGGAGCGGGGACAGTGAGCACTGGTGGTTTACTGCCAAGCTTTTAGAATCTGCTTTTCCACCTTGAATTTACTGTCACTGTCACACTCGGGGTTTATCAAGTACTTCACTGGGAAGTGTAAGTTATTCTCTGTCATTAGACTCCATGCATGTCTTCTGAAGTTCTTTCTCCACCTCACAGGAGGAGAAACTTCTGGAGCAAGCCAGAGGTCTCTCTGTTGGTCTGCAGCCCTTTCTCTCTCTGATTTTTTGTGACCAGCATCTAGTACACCTAAGGAAGGGTGCTGGTATGGAACTAGCACTGACACCTTCCCTGGATGCTCCGGAGCATCCGGGCTCTTTGCTTGCGTCGCTGGCTGCTTGGCCTCGCGCGGCAGAGCGCAGCTGCCTGCCTCTGGAGGGTGGGTTGGCTGCTCCTGAGGCCAAGGACATGTCCAGCAGGGTGGCTTGTGCACTAAACCAGCTGTAGCTGCCCTGATGCTTTCATGCTTTTGAGGAAATTCTTTCCTACTCTAACGTGTGATATTTTTTTGCAATCCTAAGTCAGCGCAGGATTGTCCCGTGGTTAAGGCATGGCCAGAGGCTGGGAAAATGGTGTTTGCAAAGGCTTGTTCTTCTGACTCTGGATGTATCTTCAGGCTTTCTTTGTTGCTTAACCTCTTTCCTGTCGAGGAGCTGGGAAATGATTCTCCTTGCCTTACAGGGATAGATGCTTAGAAGGTCGTGAGGAACGCAAGTGCCAGAGCAATAGGTCAGCTGGGTATCTAGGGTGCTTTCTGCACCCCAAAACAGCAGAGGGGAGGGGTTCCCTTTCCTCCTGTATACAACGATCTGGATTTGCAGACTGACTTGACATCAGGTAGGCAGGCTTGTTCTCCTTTGCTTACTAATTCATCACGTTGTGTTAGAGGATGCAGTCGGTTCTAGGTGCAGTGCAGGGGGTGATGCTGTCCAGGGTCAGCTGGGGTGACACGTGGCAGTGTGCTGTGCTGCACTGTGTCACCTCACGTGACAGCAGTCAAACCTGACAATGGCACATCCAGCAGAGGCCAACACAGGCTGGATGGAATGAGCCCCCTTTAATTGCTGGCATCATCCATAATGGATTATGTTTAAAAAAATACTAAATCTCAATGTATCTTTTACCATGCTCGAGGTGAAAAATTGGCAGCTGGAGTCTTTCTCTTTTTAACATTTCCTCACCTGTAGCAGCAAAATCTGTTGGCATCGAATTTAAGAGACTTTTCTATCCCTGCTGCCCAAACTTTGGTATGATTTTGGTACTTCATATGGTGATTTGTCTTTGTTTTCCATTGCCTGTGCTTTGTTTGATGTTCTAAATGGATTTCAAATGGCTATCTCTCTTCCAAGGAGAACAAACAGTGCACTAAATAAACCTTTATCAGCATTTAGACAGGCCTATGGAATGGGTTGTAAATTTGTTTGGATAACTACACCCTTAACACTGGGGAATCTGCAGAAAACGGACTGCAGCTGGTTGAAGAGTAGGAAAAGTTCAAAGCCGGGTGCTCTGCCCGGCCCCCACCTGCCAGGCTTTGCAGCTGACCCCAGAAATGGGGGCTGGGGTTAATCTTGGGGGGTTGGGTGGTGTGTTTAATTTTCCATTTGCCCAACCGAGATGTTCTGAACTCTGTCAGCTGTCTGGAGAGTGACTGACTACTGTAAACACTCAGTTTACCCCTGAGTCACAGAAGTGTGGTTATCCAGACCTTGAGAAGGAGTTGGGAGCTGTTTGAATACTTAATTAGCTTGGACACGGGAACCTTTGGGTCTTTGCGGGTGGAAAAAAGTGGGGAAAAATAAAGCACAATACATACTTTTTATTCTGTAACATAGCAATAGAAGGGCAGTGGCAAAGAAGGGATGAGTAAGATCCACACTGTGAGGAGGAGTACAGCTGAACGCATCCTTCACTGCAGAGTGTAGCTGGGAGTGGAAAACAGAGGCTGTGCTTGTGGAGCAGAACTTCCCAGAGCACTTGCAAGAGCTCGGCGGGAGCCGCTGGCGAGAGGAGACGGACAGGAGAACCGTGCTTGCTCCTGCTGAGGCTGGAGCAGGAAGGATGAATCCACTTCTCTTTCCCAGGAGAAGGGCAGCTAGAGAATCATTACACAAATGACTTAAAAAGCAGGGAAGGTGGTGTAGGGAGTGACCCGAGGACTCTAATCCGGACAGCTTCTCCGGGAAGGCGTGGGACAGCGGGACAACAGCGCGTGCTCGTCTCCGGGTGAGAACAGCGTTGCTCTGTCAGCCAGAACAGCCCCTCAGTCCCCTGGGAACATCCTCAACTTGGTTGGCTTCTGATTCCGAATCTCTTGCAACTGGAATGTTATTATGGATCAGTATCCACGGGGGCAGCTTAGGAGGATTTTTTTTCTAGTTTTATCACTTTCAACTTTAAATCATATTTCACTGGAATTTTTGCCTTCCCTCTCTTCCTTCCCTGTTGCTCCCCCTCTAAAATTCCACCAGAGTCGGTGTATTTACAGGAGGAACTGAATTTGAGGGGCCTGCCTTACGCATAAAACCCAGCCAAGTTCT
This sequence comes from Chloroceryle aenea, assembly GCA_013399075.1. Lineage (NCBI taxonomy): Eukaryota > Metazoa > Chordata > Aves > Coraciiformes > Cerylidae > Chloroceryle > Chloroceryle aenea. Next base: position 41,567 of record VWZY01005981.1, on the reverse strand, counting down.
TGCTGCTTGAATTAGTTGGGAGAAGTTGTTCCCGTGGACATTTCAGACAAGAGGATTTTTCTTAATGCCTTTCCCCCCACAAGCCAGCACCAGTAACTGTGGTGGATGAAAGGTATTGCTGAAAACTCCTCTTCTTAAAAATAACAATTTTTCTGAGAAATATTTGGGCGTTTACTTCACCTCTTTGCCAAAACACACAGGGATAGGGACACAAATTTGAAATAAGAAAAATGACTCCAGGAAAGCAGAAATTTCCTTTTTAAAAAGAAAGAAATCAGTACTTGAAGACAAGTTCCTGTGAGCTGCTCTATTTATTAGTTTGAAAGAAGGTGTTGAGCTTCTCCATAGCAGGTGCCTCTTTGGGCACCAGCCATTCCCAGAACCCTGTGTTCCATGGGGATAAATTCCACTGCTGTGGCAGCAGTGGCTCTGTTGGTATCTGGAAAGGAGCCGGTGCTGTTAGAGCTGTTTAGGGACCATCCTCTGAGAGCTGCTGCCTTAATTCCACCCTGTTTCCTGTGCTGCAGTCCAGAAGAGATGGTTCTGGGTTTTCAAGTGACTGAATCCCAATGAAGGAGGTTTGATTTCAACAGGGGGAGCTGCCCAGCTTCGGCAAAACCTGCGTGGAGGAGAACGTGGCTCGTGTGCCGCAGCCTCAGCTCCCGCTGCGGATGCTGGGCTGCTTCTGTACCAGTGCCAGGGAGGTACTGGGGGAGTGGGCAGCTGGAATCTGCTGGCCCCTGCGAGGAGCACGGACCACCCCGGGTCTTACCCCTGGGGGGACTGTCTGAGGCACTGCTTGTCTTGAGCCTTCAGCTGGGACCCACCAGCTTCTTCCCAGCAGCAGCGGAGGCCCCAGTCCCACTGGTGCCACCGGGCAGCTCCCCTGTTAGGATGGCACGGTGGTGTGGGGAACGAGCTGCCCTTCCCATAAACCTGCTGCTCCCAGAAGATGTGTGTTCTGTATAGCGTGGAGGTTCTTACTGCTGTTGTGTGCTGCTCCCAGACAGCAGCTCCTGGCCTGGTGTGGAATTGGAGGCGAATGAACAACTTGATTGGAAGGAAACATGGGGATGGAACGGGCCCTTAGAAATCACAGAGCATGGGGAGGTGGACTGGAGCAATCAGTGTCTGTCTCTTTCTCAGCCAGTTAATCCACTCCTGTATATTTGCTGCTGTTTTGCCTGGTTGTGTTATAAATTCCAGGTCTTCTCGTGATGTCAGCAAAGGTTTCTAGCTCTTAATCTCACTAGTTCCTTCTTTTCCTCCATATTCTCTTAATTTCTTTATATCATTTTACAGATTTTCCTCTCTTGAGTTCTTGGGTGTCACTGTGGTTTTCTCTCTCCCAGCTCTGTAATTTGTGTTGCTGGTGTCTGAAATCACTGCAGTCTTCTTTGCCCTATGTAGCAAGGAGCTTCTCCACTCTTGTGGTGTGCATCTGGACATACACCCCAGGGACTTGGTAACTCCTGCTCAAAGATCAGGTTTGTCTTTTATACCTCTCCATTTCATTAATCTTTTCACTGCTCTCTTGTTTCTAAACAAATGCCCAGCTTGTCATCCTCTACCAGCAGCCTGTGCCTCCTCCTGGTGTTGTCCTAACTATCCCCAATCGCTTGGTCCTTAGCAGGCCGGCCACCCGTGTCCAGCTCAGTGAACACTCTGCAACCCCAGTCCCTCCGAGCGTGCTGTTGGGGAGCACTTGGACCTCTCTGTGCTGGAGTTCACAGGTTTGGGTTCATTTCCAGGTGTCTTTTTTCATTTCCCACGCCAGACTGTAGGGGAGGAGCGAGGCTGTCAGTGAGAGGGCTCTGACCTGCACCAGTGATTGACCTTGGTATTGACCTTGGCCTTGCCCCTCGCAGGGGATTCTGGAATGAATGCCGTAAACCAAACAGGTCTCTAGTTTTCTAGGATGGTTTTCTACCCTTGAGTTTCTTTTTTTTTCCATGTAACTTGAGCTTGTCTTTGGAAGCAGGGTGGTTTTCCTTCTGAAGAGCTTTGCAGGTGATTTAAGAAGAGCTGATAGCAGGAGTCATGGGGTGGTAACAGAAGTGAGCGAGGCTAGAGGCAAGCTGTGAGAACGGGGACCTGCTGCAGAGTTTGAACAGCTACATCTTGAATATTTATTTAATTAGAGGAGACCCAGTGGTGCTTGAATAATAAAGGATTTGCTTTGTTCATGGCGGTGCTTTTCTCTCTCTCATTGATCAGTTTACTGTAAACTGAATCTCTCAAAACCCTGGAAGGATTTGGGTGCCTTCAGCTTTCCTGGGAAACGGTAGGAAGATCTTCAGCCTGTGGAAGATTCTGTAACCAGGCTGGCTTTATTAGTGCAGCGAAATGTGATGCAAACAGATGATTCAAGTTTCCTTGCTTCTGCTAAAGATGACTCTCAGCCTGGCCTTACTTCTTCTCCTTTCCAACTTCTGCACGTGGGATTTCAGACCTGTGACATTAGTGAGAAGTAGAAGCTTTGTTCCTTGCTTTTTCTCCCAGCTGTCACACTTGTACCCACTGGCAGGTTTTATTCAGCCTCCTGAAACCACGCAGGAGGCTTTTCCAGCTGCCAGCAGTGGTGACCCTCCATGGGAGCTCAGCAGATGGGACGTGTCTCAGAGATGCTCAACCTCCCGCTGGCTTCTCCTATCAGAACTGGGTGCTCCCCCAGCCAGCCTTATGCCGAGCTCTTTCCAGGCTCTGCCTCCCTGCACAGGAGCTGTCAGTATTGCTCTGGGAGTGAGGAACGTGCTCCTGAGCAGGGGGTGGAAATCCTGACTGCGGGGAGACAGCGGAGAAGAATCAACGCTCCTGACAGCAGCGTGCGTGCACTTGGCTCTGTTTGCAGCCTCCCTTTGCTCCCACAACTGGCAGTGAAATGCTTTTCCTCAGCCCAGGTGGTGTGAGCAGGTATTCCCCAAGGGAAAAGGCAGCTTCTGCTGCAGGGCAGCTACAGCTGGAGCTGGAGGGGGAGGATGCTGAGGTGTCAGTCAGTAGCTGGCTCTGCTTACACGCGTGCTCTCTGCCCCGGCAGGACAGAGTGCAGGGGGATCTCCTGGCTTCCCCACTAGGCATGGCAAAAAAATAGTCTGGTTTTCCCTTAGGTGTTAGCTTTCTCTCGTGTTGTGTCTTCCTTTTCCTCCGTGTGCCCATAGGCCATTCCCTGCCCAGCCTGCAATGTCCCCGGGAGCTGAAGAATCTCTCCCTTTACACCCTAGTATAAAATAACACCAATTAAAAATGGGGAGAATGCTTCAGGAGGATATAAAAGTTGTGGGTAGTGCTAGAAACATGCATTTACATCAGGCTTCACAGGGCTGTGATAATAGGCATCATTTTCTCCAGCTCATTTTCTCCTGTAACACCGAATCCTCCGATTTTTTTGGACAGATTCCTTACAGCAGGCTGGGAATTTACAGCCCTTGCAGCAGGAAGATGGGCACGTTTGTGAATGCGGGGGGAATGCTCCCGAAGTCTGCTCATTGCCTTCTAAAAGATGGGTCTTCCTCCTGCCCACCACTGCCTGGGGCTGTGTTCCGTATCCTCATTAATGAGCTTGCTCTTGTTTGGAATGGGAAGTGCCTAAGCAGTTTTGTTTGGGAGCAAATGGAAGGTGTCGGGAGGATGAGATCGTGTAAAGTTAAGCTCACACAGTGTGTGTGTGCATGTTAAATTGGGAAGTGCCTTAGCCTGTTGTTTTCATGGCAAATGAAAATGGTAACGTGAGAAGAGTGGATCACAAAAGTGACATCAAAACAGGGCAGAATTGTTCGTGAAATGGAGATTGATTGATTTATTTTTAAGTAGAAAGAACAATTTGAAAACACGTTATCTTCCAAACCTGGCTGCTTGGGGGAACAGAGAGGAGTACAAAGCTGAAACAACTGCAACCTTTAGACCAGATATGCATCTCCTGGCAAACAGCATCCTTTCATGATCAGACACGTTCATTAACTGAAATATTTATTTGGGATTATGGGAAGTTGACAAATGCAACAGCTGCTTCGTTTGGTTTTTCCTTTGTGGTTTATTTATGGCTCATCTCTGATGCCTGCTGCTGTTGGTACCAGTTCAGTGTAAGGAGAAGGTAGCAGAGTCCTGCTCACTGGGCCAGGCTGGGAGCTGCTGGGAGGAATTTCTGGGGTAGAACTGAAATCTGGGAGCTGTGCCTGGGGAGCAGGGCCTGTGTGCACTGCATGGCCACCTTGGCTCTGGCTTTTCAGCAGTGGTCTGCACACAGCTCTGCAGAGAGCAGCTGAAGAATGAACCTATGGGGCCCTGGATCCAGCTGGAGAATGTTTCAGAACTGTGAACGTGTGAGATTGGGGACAGACTTCTGAGCAGGGACAGGACAAGGGGTGATGGGTTTAAGTTAAAAGAGGCAGATTCAGGCTGGAGAGGAGGGGAAATTGTTGGTGCTGAGGGTGGGGCGGGCCTGGCCCAGGCTGCCCCGAGAGGTGGTG
>VWZY01005981.1:11547-27204 GCA_013399075.1 Chloroceryle aenea | reverse complement strand
CTGCCCCCCCTGCCTTAAGGGACAGACCGGAGGATGTCCGCTGGTTTCCTTCCCTGCCAGCCCCAGGGGTACGGTTCAGGCTACACCATCTACAAAGCATCGAGGGGAGCTTGGAGGGGGGGGAGTGAATGAGACAGTGACCCCAGGAGCTGCGAGGGAAACCAGCAGGGGGGTGCCCTGAAGTGGCAGGGCCACAGGGCAGCCTGGCTGTGGGAGACGAGCCGGGACAGAGATGCTTGAATCTGCCCCTGGAGTAACGCTCGTGTTTGTCCAGGTCTGGTTTGGGCACCAAAGGAGAAGCAGCAGGAAGGAACATAGGCTTGGGAAAAATGATGCCATGAGGAGCCTGAGGAGTGAGATGGTTCACAGGAGACAATGGTCGAGAGAGGACTAGGGCTGAGTGGAGACATTTCATATTCTCCAGCACTACAGAAGACACAAGCAGCTGGCAGCAGGGACGGAGCAGCTCTGCCTGCCCAGGGTGGAGGAGAATCTCCAGCCCCACTTCACTGCAGCTCTGCAAGTCGTCTGCATTCAGGCTGGCACAAGTTCCTTCCAGTTCTCAGATCTGTGCTCATGAGCAGATGGAGTCGTGGACCTGAGGTGGCACACCTTTGATCCTGCCCAGCAGGTGTCTTGTGGCACCTAAAAGAGACCTAGAAGGCTCTCTCTGAAGCACAAATACCAGGGTGCCTTGACTGGGTGGTGGAAGGAGCTGTCCTTTGCGTGGCCCTTTGTTCAGAGGCAACTGGTGTCTTCCTCGGCCAGCCCAGCCGACACGTGACAGTAAGGAAGGATCTCAACTCCTGCTCTTCAAACCTGTGTATTTTTTCTCTGTCACTGTTCAAAAATTCCCTGTTCCTTGAAGCTCAGATTCAAAACAAGGACTTACTGTGAATGTCAAGCTCTTGTATGGGACCTGGGAGAAAAGCATCCCTTGTGTGTGTCTGTGAGCCTTGGGTGCTGGGTGGCAAAGCACCCCAAGGTTAATAAAGATTTTATCTGTCCTATTATCTATCAAACCTATTTGGTTTGGAATATAAAAGCAAAACCTCAGTCTGCATCTTTAGCTGCTGTAAGTTTGTGGATTTGATCTGAAGTTTGCTCTCTGGTCTGCATATGAGAAGAATCATCATCATTTCTGTGCCAATACTGGTGGTTTCTTCTTTCTAACAATAATAATCACTCCTAAATAAGATCAGAAGGGGTCAGACTCTCCTCTTTGTTTAATCAGCATAATGAAAATACAAATTACAGTTACAACAGTTCAAAGTGTAGCTGAAAAGTCCTCAACTGTCTGAATTCCACGTTGGTATCCAGCTGCAATAACCCCGATGGTCTCTCTGCCTGCATTTGGCTGAGAGGGGTTGGCTTCCATCCTTTCAGTCCCCCAGGAACCTTTCCTGCAGCACTTGAAAGGACACCGGGGTCCGGAGCTCGTGCCCATCCACGGAGCAAACCACCGGCACGGGTTTGCTTTTCCCCAGCCCACCTCTGCTTTGGACGTCGCTGAATCGACCTGACCGGCTCCCGGAGCACCCTGCGCCGGCTAAGGGAGCGCTGGTTGCTCGGTGGCTGGGTGAGGTGACAGCCTGATAAGCCTCTGGAGTGTTTCCTCTGAAATTCCATTCGGGGGGATGTCATGGCCTGGATATTTAACAGAGACGTGCTGGACTCTGCTGGCAACAGCGAACTGACCGTGGTGGAGGAAATTAGCCCGGTGACAGCCGCCTGCCAAGCGCCCGCCGCAAATGCATCTCTGTCAGAGACACACGGCAACTCCTGTCACCCTCTCATCAGATGGAATTGAATGCCCACAGAGGTGGTGATTACAAATACCATCCAGGCTGCACAGGCTCATTTGTCTTTGTTTATCGTCGGAGCGAGTCTGTTGATCATTACCAAAGCATTAAATATCTTTGGAGAGGAGCGGGAATCAGCTGAATAAAGCCTGACGTGCCTCGTGGGAACGCACTTCTCTCTGAAAGGCAGGTTTGGCAAGTGGAGAAATGGCAAATGCTGAAGCCATCTTTTTGGTGTTGAGTGAAGAGAGGAGACTTAGGTTAGAAACCAGGAAGAAGCTCTTTGTTATGAGGGTGGTGAGACCCTGGCCCAGGTTGCCCAGAGAAGCTGTGGATGCTCCATCCTGGGTGTGTACAAGGCCAGGATGGATGGGGCTCTGAGCAACCTGCTCGAGTGGGAGGGCAGGGGGCTTGGGACTACATCATCTTTAAGCTCCCTGCCAACCCAACCCATTCTATGATTTGAATCATGGTCTTTTTTGTCTTGAGAATATGAGGAGCATCCCTGGTGGGCTCGCAGACTGGTAACTGTAGGAGCCTAGAATCATCCAGTTGGGCACGACCCACACGGAACCTCAGCCCTCCTTGGCCTGATCTTCAGGGGTGGCTGCTGCAGGTCCCTGCCCAGTCAGAGGAGTCAGAGTTCACTGTTGTGCAGAACAGGAGTCTCAGCTTTTACAGATGGAGCTGCTTTCAAATATCCATAGTCAGGAAGCGCCTTTAATCGCTGAGGTTTAGCCTCCGTTTAGGTTTTCGTGCACGCCAATTAGCAGAACCTTGTTTTCTAAAGATACAATCTTTCCTATTTTGAAAGCTTGACAGTTCTAATGCTTTAAAATTATCAGAGCTGACACGTCTCCTCCAGAACTGTTTAATCTGTCAGATTCTTCATTCTTTTATCAGCTCAATCGTTTAATGACTTAAAAAAGAAGAACCTCCCAACGAGTTCTTTTTTCACCTTTCTTTAACTCACCCCTGGTTACAAAGACTTCTACTGGTGGTTGGAATTTCTCCTTAGAAACAGAAGAGCTAATTACAAACGTCCAATATCTGAACTTATGGGGTGCAGAGTAGTTTGCAGGTAGCAGTGCTGGGCTGGGGATATGATTTGCTTGGAAAGGGACCGAGCTTCTCGCCGAGGGGCCGGCCGCTCCCATCGAGGGCTCACGATGTTGTCGTGTCTCCAGCTGACAGCAGCCTCCTCTTTACCTCCTCACCGGAGCAGTTTAATTTAGAAACACAGTTTAGCTTGGAAACACAGCTTAATTTGCAAACTGGATTTTAGGCCTGTTGACGTCAGTGTTCTCCTTCCTGTTCTTACAGCCAAGTCTCATTTTTCTTGCTAGGTGAGTCCCGGGTAATTTTGCTGAATATTCGGTTGTCAGTCGAGGTCCCCATCGGTTTGTTTGGAGGGATTGGCACATTTGGCACCATCCCTCCTCTGGGGAGGGCCGAAGATGAACTAGCAGAAGTGTCTTAGGTGGGCATCCCTCGGAACCACATCCTGGCCAACTCACACAGCGTGGGAGGAGCAGCACCTCACCCACCTCGCTCTGCAGAGCTTCTATGGTCTCTGAGCTGGATGCTCTCTTTGGTAGGGAGTTCTTCCTCACAAAGCCATCCCAAGAGCGAGGTGTGAGCCAAGAGCTGACTGTGTGGCAGGGCTGGTGATGGTTTAACTGGTTTCCTGCCCAGTGCCCAGGTGGGACATTGCTCCTTGAGCTGGTGCGGATGGAGCGATGCTGGGCGTGCAGCAGCAGCTCTGCAGTTTTACTAAAATCTGTGAATCTTGCAGATAATTGCCTTGTAACTTCATAACCGTTTGCACTGACTCAAAGCAATTCCAGCCTGGCAGCCCTTGGGTTTCACTGTGCTTTGTACTCAACTTTGCCACCCTTCCTGGCCTGGACGCTCCAGGAGCGTCGCGCGGTGGTGGGAAGCACATCAGGTTTAGCAGGATCTGCTGAGATGAAAGGAAATCCATGAATGGGTGATATCAGCACTATTAGTTTTCTTTCACTCCTTAACTGAAACCAGTTATTGATTGCAGTGGGAGTTTGCCTGAATCATAGATGATGTAAAACAGTGAGGGTGAGAACACCCGGATGCGCCTGTAGCACGCTCAGATAACCTGGTGTAGTCCACGTGGTGTTTCTCCTGCTCAGTCGTAGCAAGCACGACTGTGTTTATTATTCTGTGGAGGGATAGCACCAGGATATTGTGCATTACCAACCTGGATTGTAATTAAAAACAAACAGGAGATGCAAACTCTCACAGTCAAAAGCGTTTCATCTGCGGAGGTTTAATTTTTGGAAGCTCTTAATCCCCCACATCTGCGTATGTAATGGCCAGGAAATATCCCTTTGGAAATGATTGATGTCAAAATACAAACAAAATATGACTTAAAAATACAGTCTGCAGTTCCCTGTGTCGTTGCAGAGGCACCAGTACGGGCTGGAAGATTTCACTGGGGTTTCTCACTGCTGTTTCCAGAATCAATCATCTGAAGCCCTTTGCCCTTTTTCCATCCCTTTATCTTCAGTGCTTTCCACAAAAGCACAGGCTCTTTCAGGAGGGGTTGTGAGAGGATTGGGAGCATCTGTGGCCACCTTCTTATCCTCTGAGAAGGTGCAGAGGTGGTGGTAGCTCCCCGAAGTGTATGCTTCTCCAGTGGGGGAGATGTCCCAGTTTGGACCAGCTGGAGGAGCTGGGAGAGTCGCAGGAGTTGGAGGCTTTGCTCAGAGCATCCTGGTGGGTCTGGACTGGAGTGTGTGCAGGTGCTGGTACCTTTCCATCATAATATTTATGGCATGTCAAGTTAAATAAAGCTTGTCAAGTCCTTTTTATTTCTTTTTTGTATTGTTTTTAAAATGGAAAGTGTTTCATAGGGAGCAGCTGGGAGGTGGCAGGGGGTGAGTGTTACTGGAGGAACAGGGAAGCTGGGGGTGGTGCCTTCAGGAGCGAGCTTTGCCTGCAAAAGGAGAGGGTTTTTACCAGGGTGGTGTTTGGATACAGCAATGGCTTTATTTGCATGTCTCTGTTAAATAATCAGGGGTGCTTTCCTAGCACTGGCCACCCTCTCGGTGTCCCCTGCGTGTGCTTGGTCCCTGGAGCTGGTCTCATGAGGCTGCTGGGTGAGGGGCCATGTTCTCCCCTGGGGCTGAGCAGCTCTTGCTCCTTGGAGTGTGTTTCCCCAGCGCTGTGTTTCAGAGGCCAGTGTTGGCAGGTGGATCAGGTGCCTGTAGAAACTCCCTTGCGTGCCCCTCCAACCCTTCTCTTCCCAGCAGACACCTTCCCAGTGCCCGTGGCCTTTCCCCCGTGGGTGATGAGGAGCAGGACACCAGCACTGCTCACCACCCAGCCTGACCTGACAGGGATACCAACACTTTCTAGCTCATGGCTTTGCTTAGTGGACCCCAGTGCTTTGCTGGGAGTGGGGCTGGGGCTGGAGGGGGGCTGGGGCTGTGTGTTTGCACCCTCAGGAGTGCCCCAGCCCAGCCGTGCTGCGGGTTACCTGCCAATTTATTTTCAGTTAAACTCTTCTGGATCTTGCATTGTGTCATCCAAGACACACTATCAAGCTTTATGCTGTTCCAGGCAGCTCCCCGATTACTTTTCCTCTCTCCTGAGCCATCTACTGAAACTGTAAGCAGTGGATACACATCCCTTAAATACTCAAGAGACTTCCACCATCAACTCCAAGAGTCTCTGAATGAAACCCAAGCCGAATAAGGCATTGCAGCGTTATCTGCTCCATTGCCAGTGGATATAAATGGGTGTAGGCAGTGAATTTAGCCTCCCATCACCTGAGGATCAGCCCTTGTTTGTGCTACGAGAAACTGTGCTTCGTGTTTACTCATTAGAAGCAACAAGAAATGTGTATTGTGGGACAAAATTTAATAGCACAAAAGTTCAGAGTGGAATAAACAACGCAGAGCTGTGTGATGAGCGGGTACTCAGTTGGGAAATTCTAAATGATAAAGACATTTATGCCGGGGAAGAATCCTAATTGCAAAGAGGAGCTGAGCAGAGACTCTAAATAACCAGGCCTTGCCATCTCCGAGCTCATAAAAGCTTCATCTGTGCCCAGGGAAGCGCGCGTGCCGTGCGCTCACGGCTCCTCAGCACCCCCCTACTCTCTGCAGCGAGAGCCAGGGCCACAACCTCTGCTCTCTGCAGTAAGCAAGAAAGTTACAGTCTCTTAATGATCCAAGGTGGACGAGGGAAGGTGAGCTCGGTGGGTTTAATCAGCAGGGATGGGCTGTGGGCAGGGAGATCCCCTTCGTGTGCACGGCTGTTGTTTCCCTGCGGTCCCAGCACAGTGGAAGTGGTGTTTAAATATTTGATGACCGTGGACATTAGACAATGAAAGTCTATTAAAGCTGAAATTCACATCATGTTGTACATTGCTTTCTTGTGTAATGGGAGTGATTTGAGGTGGTAATGTGACATCACTCAAGTGTACAGACTCAGTTTGGTTACTGGGGCCCAGGGGTAAGAGGACTGACTCTTCTGGAAGTGTATAAAATGGATTTAGGACAGGATCCAGGAGGAGCATCCTAGAAATAACCCGCAGCACAGCAGCTGTCGCAGCCCAGCGACCTGGCAGCAGTAAGAGTCAAAGATGTGCATTTTCTCCCTAAGCAGGTCACCGAGTGCTTATTCTCTACCCTTACTAATGGCACACGACGAGGCAAACCCAGCACTCGCAGCTCAAGGAGACACATCAGCCCCACTGCTCCTGAGGCCAGGCACTTCCTTGCAGGGTGCAAGCTCAAAGGTCCAGGAAGCCCTTCCTCAGTGGCTGCCTCTTTGGTTTTTCACCCACACGCTGTGTGAAGCTCTACGGGGAGAGCAGTGGTGTACTCAGGCACATTTAGGCTCTCTCTGTACTTTGCTGGAAGAGCAAAGATCACATCTTGTTCTCCCTGCCTCCCACTGATCTCCTCACCCGGTAGACAGCCGTGTCCCACCATGCGTGCTTGGTGTTGGGAGGCATCTTGCTACTGTCTTTATAGGCAGAAGATATCCATGGGGTGATATAAAGATCCAGGGGTGGTATAAAGAAGCTGTTGTGTGGAGAACTGTACAGCAGTGGGCAAGAAATCAGTCCTTAAGTAAGCTTGGAAAGCCTGCTTAGTTTTCTGGAGGGAAATTCTGCTTGAGGTTCAGCTATAGCACGGAGATCTCTTCCACCAGCCCTCTTTGCTGTTTGGCTTCTAGTCTGGAAACAGGAGAGTACGAGAGGGAACAAACCTGCTGTTCCCTCACAGCCTGGCCGTGATAGACCAGGCACTGCTTCAGCCACTGCTCAAGAGCAGCCACAGGGAGCAGGCTGCCTGTGTCCCACCAGGCCGTGCTTCAGTTACCGTGCAGGACGAGCCCCAGCAGCAGTGACCCGCCTTTGAATCTGCTTCCCTTCCCTGGTTTCCTCAGTACCTCTTTCCCCAGGCTGCAGTGCTGGATGGAGTTATGTGGCTTGCTTGGTACAACCTAAGGTGGTTTTTTGTCTTTTCATCCTCATTTCGTGCAGGCTGAGAGCACTCGTCGTGCTTCTCCAGCTAGAGGACGTGTGCGCCTCGGCTGCGGCTGTTACACTTGGAGTGATTTAACCAGGGGTGGTTTGCCTCGGGATGGATGGGCCTTGTGCTTTAAGACAATAAAATAATGAGGTTTGTGTTTGAAAACCCCAGAGAACTTGTGCTCAAGCCAGCAGAGCGTGCTCGGGCTGTGCAGGGTGCAGAGTGCGGGGCCACAGCTCATGTGAATCGGGTGGCTGCGGTGGGTGCGACTCTGTGGTCACCTGGCAGCGGATTCCCCGTGCCCGTGGGCTTTCAGTAGCTGTGCAGCTCTTATTCCTCTTGTCAGTGGTGCTGGAGTACCCCCCAATACCTGGAGGTGGTTTATCTCGTATGTCTGTGCTTAGCTTTTATCTTGCAAACTCTCCACGTGCTTCTGGGGCCAGCTCTGCTTTTCTACAGCTACTGATTTTGAAGAACTGCAGTCGAGGTGACACCTGTCAGGTGGCTGTGAGGTTTCTCCGCGAGCCCGCTGTGCTGAGCAGTGCCAACAGGCCCACGGAAGGATGTGTTGTCCCCTCTGTGATGTGTGTCTGCCCTTGCCCACCTCAGCCTCCCCTCCCCAGGCTGCCGTGCCCCGGAGAACAGCTCTGCCTGATCTGCTGCTGGCCCCGCGCTGCCGAGGTGACGCGGGATGCTTGGATGTGACAGGTAGGGAGGGGTAGTGACAACGTGTGCTTGTATAAAAGCAACCTGAAATAAAAGAGGGGGAACTCTCAGAGCCTGGTTTCTGTTGCCTAGCTGGGAGAAGAGGGGGAGCTGGTGATACTCGAGGGTTTTCCCCCCCAGGATGCATTTGCTGACAGGCTCCACTGGCACGGTGACTAAAACCCAGAAAGGATGTGGGGTCCGGGTAACACCAGAGTGGGAGCATGCAGGCAGAGGGTTTTCGGGCTTGAGCTGGTTTGACATGGTAGGATCCTTGCAGCATCTGCCTGTAACACTCCAACCTTTGGTCCCTCCTCCTGCGTGTGCGTCGCCGTGCGGGGTGCGATCGCCAGCTGCTGAAGGAGCGCAGGGCAAGCTCCAGAGTAAAAACAAGGGAAAGGTTTGGAATAATGCAGCTGTACATCACCAAAGGGGAAAAAAAGAGAGAAGGCAGTGATGCCTTGCTCTCCCTAACAGCCTGTGACAGGAGGTACTTCTCACTGCTCCTGCGCTGCGAGGGGAACGTGCCGCAAGGGCTGCTAATGGAGTTTTGCTCGTGTTGACTCTGCCACAAGAAGTGCTTTTTGGAATAATTTGTTAGATTCTGCTCCTGTTATTTGCAAGTGGAGAAAAATGAGATTCCGGGGCTTGCTTTGAGCCTTGCGCCAGAGGGGAAAGGAACACTAATAGCATCTGAATGATTAGTGAGCTGCAGAAAGTTCAGGGCCCAGGCTGATGCAGTCGGCACACGTCTGCCTTACCACAGAGGTTATCGGGCAGCTCTGAGAGCGCTGCCTCCTGCTCAGCTTGCCTGACACTGCTCATTACACAGACGGCTTGTCGGGAACAAACCCTGGCGATAGGAGCTGCCAGATGTGGGCAGCTGTGATGTTTTCCCAACGCCACCCTCCGCCCCACGAAGCTGTGCTTCCCGAGCAGGGAGCTTTCCCCGCAGGACATCCCTCAGCCCGTGCCTTGGCCGGAAGCAGCTCCGGAAGAGGGCTTTGGTTGGGTGTGGGAGGGTTTGTTTCCACGAGTGGGTATCACAGCTGCTCGTGGCAGGTGAGGACACCGAGGCAGGTGGTACAAAAATGTGTTTTAAGGAATTTTTCAACCTGCTGTTAGCGGTTGCATGGAACCGTGCTGGGACTGACGGCTCCTCCGGAGGGAAAATGAGATCAGCTAAAGCTTCACCATCGTGCAGCCTGCTCTCGAGAAAGAATGGGGTGCCCTTTGGGGCCCTGCTGGTTAACGGCTCTGGTGAGGGGACAGAAAAGCTTCAGAATCACAGAATTTCTGAGGCTGGAACAGAAGATCAAGTCAAGACTAAGATCCAAGATCAAGTCCAGACTAACCTATTTGCAGGAGGAAAAAGCAGAAAGAAATGGAGAAAGGATCCAAGAATCCATGGCCTGAGCAAGTGACAGGAGCCTGGTCCTGGCAGCAGCCTGAGGACAAGGGTCTGCAGAATGGCCAGGGATGTTTGCAGGGATGTCAGTGAGGGACTTGGCACACATCTTGTATTCAGAGGTTGTGGCCACCTCGCCCCTGGGTGTTTGGTATGGTGCTTCTGCAGGTTCTCTTCCAGGCCTTTCCGGAATAAAGGGCTAATTAGACACACAACTCAAAGCACAGGGGAGGTTAAAAAGGGAAATCACAAATACTTTCTTTGTTCTGGTTGATTATATTTCCTTAATTACCACAGGCCAAGTGGTGTCCCGGATCTGTGCTTGATCCCTTTCCTGCCAGAGCTGCTGCCCCTCTCCATGCAGGCTCCTGCTTCTTTGATCAGACCTTTTGGCTGTGATTCCATGTTCCTAGTGCAGGGGGTGTGTGGCTGGGCTGCTCGGATCCCCCAGTCATCTGCAGGTACTGTCAACAGCTGGTGGGGAACTGTTCCTCAGCTCTCTTCGTTCATCTCCCCCCGGTGTTATGAATCACAGAATCATAGAATTGTTCTGGTTGGAAGGGACCTTCCAGCTCCTGGAGTCCAACCATCCCCCAGCACTGCCAGGGCACCCCTGACCCCTGGCCCTCAGCACCACAGCTCCACGGGGGGCTTAGAAACCCCTCCAGGGGTCACGGGGACTCCACCCCTGAACAACCCTGGAGGGGAAGAAATTGTTCCTCAGCTCCAACCTCAACCTCCCCTGGGGGAACTTGAGGCTGTTGCCACTTGTTCTACCATGAAGATCATCTCAAGGTCAGGTTGGTGCCAAAGGTGGCCCCAGGCAGCCCCTCTGAAGCTGTGCAGTGTTCCCCAGGCTGGGCACAAAGACCGGCTGATGCAGGCTGGTGCTTGTGCAGTGGGTGCAGGTGACATATGGACACGACTACACAGGAAGGAGCTGATGTGCTGGACCAGAACGGTCACGCTGACTCTGCTGTTTGGATTCTGTAACCCTACTGAAAATTAATTGTGCAGCAGCGACCATCTTTTAAAGGCAGAAGTTACTTGTCAGGGTCATCCTCTTGTCAGAGACACAGCTTGCCAGTTCTGGGTTACGTCAGTGAAGCCACAGTCAGGTGGCTGTGGTTGTGACACTACAACTGGTGGTATGAAGGGTTAATCACATTAGAGCAAACCGGTCCAATCTGTCTTCCTTGTGCCTGATCAAGCAATCAGGAGTGCAGGTGCCTGGCCCTCCTGGCTGCCAGAGCCAGCTGTAAGCTCTGCAGTGAACAAAGCCCTTCCCCTTGACAGATCCCTCAGGACAGCAGCAGCAGATAGAAGGAATTAGCTGCACAAGGGACTTAGAGGCTACTTGATGGTTTTGCACCCTTTTTTTATAATTCTAACCAGAAATGTGATTTGTTTGTTGCTGAAAATTGTTTCCTGAATGTCAAGCTGTAAGATGGTCAGGGTAGTGCCTGCAGCCCACGTGCTCCAGACTCCTCCGAACAGCAAGAGCCAGATCAGGGGGTCTGTGCAGCATCCACTGAGCCCTCTGCTGTGCTCTCCACATCACTCCACAGTGTTTCACTTCCAGGCTTCTCTAGGCCATTTGTCCTTAGGGCCATCGTCACCTTCTGCAACCCACCCTCGTCTTGTGTTCATCTCGGGCATCCGTGACTGCACAGCTGAGGAGAGGGAAAGTGATGCACCAACAAGTCTGAATCTCTGTGCAGGAGGTGTCCTTGGCCACCCATTGCTCTGGCTGTTTTTGAAGGCAGGCAGGAGCTGAAGGTAGCTCCTCAGGGTCATTGGTGTCAGGGTCATTGGCTGCTTTACCCCCTTGACAGTCAGTAGCTGTACTACTGCTTTAATTCCTGTTTGCTATTTAGCTTCCCAAGACCTCCTTACTCATTATAGATCCTAAACTCTTTTTTTTTTCCCAATTTTCCCTCTTTTCCACCCTCATTTCATGTTTTCTTGCTTTGATAGCCTCCAACTGTTTAGCTTTGAGGTCCAGACTGAGAGCAGTTCACCCTGCCACTCCTCCCTCCTTGTCCTCCAGCCCCGAGCTTCTGATTTTGCTCTTGATCCTTATTTTGAAAGGATGTAATTGACCCAGAGATCATCTGCCAGTCCCTTACTTAGGGAAGAACCCAACTGTGCACTGAGATCTGGAACTGACCAGCTTGCAGTTACACTGGTGGCTCTCACTGGAGGTATTTGCTTGTACTGAACGTGCAGTCAAACCAAAATGAAGCTGCTATGATGAAATTGTTACTCTATTTGAACAGGAGTTGTCACACAGTGTGGGAGGAGTCCGTGCTGTATGGCCATGACTTTGCCAAGGGCTGGCTGTCCCACCGGTCCCGTCGTGTTGCGCACGCTCAGGAGCTGCGTGTGGGTGTGGAATGGCTCTGCACACGGAAAGAAACTTTACAGTGGGGAGAAGATAGCGGATACAAAGCTCAGACGTCGGGCACTGCCTGCCCTGCACGTCACCAGAGCTGAGGGGAAGAACAGCAGTGAGCTGTGAAGTCAGCAGGGGCTGTGCCTAGGCGGGAGGAGAGAAGAGAAGAGCAAGCCTGGCTCAGCAGAAGGGGCAGAGACGAGGAGGTGAGGCAACGTGCAAAGGCTGATTTGCATTGTCTTCCTAGACAGAAGCTCCCCATCACCTGCAGTTTGTTATTTACAGTTCAGCGCCGTGGAATCAATTACTGAGATGCAGTTTAATTAAGACAGGTTAATGCTTAATCTGAGGCACTAAACCCATAAGACGTAACGTGAGTTTACTAATCATTGTGATGCTAATGGCTATTTGACATCTGCTCAGTGAAATCGGGCGATGCGTTCTGGTGCCACTTTACTCAGGATTCCCCAATCCCCAGTCCACCGAGAAGAGGGCTCCGGATCCCGGCGAGGGGCCGGGCAGCAGGAGAGTGAGCGCTGCTGATCCCTCTCCCATCAGGAGATTTTTCTTACCAGCGAGCTGAGTGCCTCTCCCCACTGTGCCATTGACCTCTGATGTGACTTCTGGTGAGATTTTGGCTTCTGTGTTATTCAGGAAGGGCTTGTAGCTTTGAACTCGGTTGTGTCTTTGTTCTTCATGTCATTCTGACTGTGTGAAGGGCCTCCTGGATCTAATGGGAGTCCGAGGGACTGTTTGCTCTCCGTTGTTACTCTGCTTTTGCTTCTCACCATCCAGAGGTAGCTGTGTTTAATAGAAACAGGAGTGGGGAGGAAGTTGGGGAGTCCACGTATAGCAGTGCTACGACTGGAGAGCTGAAAAGAGAGCAAGCCGTGTCACCCAGGAGGCACTTTGGTGGAAGGCTGTTAGGATTTTGGTGGAAGGCTGTTAGGATTATCTCTGCACTCTTGTGTTAGTTCAGTCCCAACGCCCCCTCTGAATTGTCCATCCACAGGAAGCTGCCTGGGGGGGCCAAGGCTCACCCCAGCTACATGGAGCTCTTGGGGCCCAGCAGCAGCCCCCAAGCCCACCTAGCAGCAGCTCCATGAACCTCAGACAGGCCAGGGACTGCACCAGAAATCATCAGCCCGTTAAGCATGCTGGAGCAGATGTTCTCCAAGGCTTTAGAAACTGAAGGAGATGTGGGCTCTTCAGGCTGAGCTCAGCTCTGGCAGTTGGTGCGGAGCGATCGTGCTCCAGCACAGGCCCAAACCCCAGCCCCGAGCTGCGTTTCGCCTGTGAGAAGAAAGGCTCTGCAGGTTTGATCTGTGGGAGCACTTGGTTCTGTGGCGTTTAGAGGCTCTGCCTTGCTCCTGAAACAGAAGACTCCGCAGTGTTTGGAGTTGTTCTCTTCTAAGGGCAAGGAATCTTTATTGAATTTCTTCCCGAGTCTTCTCAAATACTTTGCTGCAAAGAGCAAATTGAGCTTGAGCACTTCCCTAGACTTTCTTCTTTCTTCCCCTTGGGACACTACTGAAGAGAAGCTCAGATGTGGTCCTCGAGGAAAGGCCAGTTGGTTCTGAACTGAGCAGTGTGTAAACCTTACGTGTAAAGAAACCCAGGAGCTCAACTTTTTGCCTGTTTTTCTTGAAATGAGAAGTCACGCATGAAGAGAGACTTGAAAGGTGAAAGCTGAGTTTCAGGTGATGCTCTAAGGAGACCCCAGAACAACTGGGTTTGTTTTCTAGCGTGTCAGCTCCGAGGTAAATCCTGAGTGGGGCTGGTGCAGGTCAAGCCCTGGTGTGAAAGTCGCCAGCCCCCCGTGCTGGGGGGAGGCTGGAGCTGGGGAGGTTGAGCTGAGCTGGGTCCTGCCGGCGCCCAGCGGCGTTACCTCATCTGCTTTAACCTCACTCTGCAGTTGTGCCACAAGCATGGGGATAATGAAGACAATACAGGACTTGCCTCTCAGATGGCATTTCCGAGTAGGGCTGAGTGTTCCACAGCAGCAGCAGCAGCAGGTTCACCGGGAGTGCTGGCATTTGCTGGCTCGGGTGCGGTGGCACAGCCAGGAACGCTGGTGCGTAGCAGTGCAGCAGGGTCTGTTCTCCAGGATTCTTAGGGTGGATCTTTCAACAGGGTTGACTAAGGAAATGTTGGCTCTGTGAGGAAGTGGAGATCACCTTCCTGCAGATTTTTGCCACGCTTGCTCAGATAACTTCTTCAAGGCTAAGAGGATTTCATTGCCTTTGCCCACTGCTAACGTCATGTGTGCACGTCAGAGTGGCTGTTCAGTCAGGGAAGAATAATTCATGTCTTTAAGGTCAAAAGGTAACAGAGCTTAGATTTTAGGAAGTGTTTACCCCCTTCTGTGTGTACAGCTTTTGCATAATCCTTGTAATGTTTTCTTTGCTGAGTGCAGTCACAGTTCATTAGCAGCACAGTCTCCAAAGACATTCCGGGAGGGCTTTCTGCAGAGCTGCCTCTCCCAGCCAACCCCACTTTTGATGCCCATGGAAATGTGATGGGTAGCCAGTACTTCAGCTGCCTTCTACTGAGCAATGATCCAGGTTATTGCTGTTGGTTTAGAGTCTCTGACTGCAGAACTGAATTCTTGCTTTCCAAACATAATCATTCTGTGTGAGTTTAACTCCAAGTGTGGCTTCATGGGTGAAAACCCAGCTCTGTCCCTCCACAGAGCCACAGGAGCTGGGCTGACACGCCTTGCTGAGGGTAACCACGTGAGTACCCCCTTTACTAATCCCAGGGTAACTTGTTTGTCTTCTCAGACCCAACAGAATTACCTTTTAGTCCCGTTAATGGAACCATTGGTGTCACCCGTGGTGTTTGTGTGAGTGGGGACTTAGAACTGGATCCCTTCCTAGCTTTGGGAAGTTTTTGTGCTGTCATTTCAGAACTGGCATTTGTAATTACACCATAAAAGAAGGTATTATGTGAAAAGAGTTCCACTGCTCTTCCCGGGATAGAAAACAGACATTGTAATGCATTCAGAAAACATTCCAAGGGTAGAGGATCAAGTTGTATTTGATTTTCTCATTCTCCGTAATAATCATTTTTGTTGTCTTGCAAAGCTCGGGCTTTGAAATGCAATGCATAAAAATTCTGCAACAGCAGCAACTGTTTCTCTTTAGTTATTTTCCAAGTGATTTGATTTCCTCAATAGCATTAGCTAGATGGAGGTCTAACAAGTTGTAATTAATGTATTCAGACATTTTCTTTTGTGACAGGCTGGAATGTGAGTGACAGCACGAAGGGAAAAAGCAGAATAAAATTGGATGCTTGAGAAGATTATCATAACATAAAAACTGACAACTCTTTGGCTCTTGAATAACATATTGTATTACACTGAAAAGGGAGGAAAAAGCTATTTCACACACAGGAAAAAAAACCATGGCTTAGAAATTTTTTGAGGAGGGGAAAGATTTTCAAAAAGCCTTTTTAATAGGAGACAGTTGGAATATTAAAGTTCACAAACAGTTCCTCACAGCCCACGGTGGCTGTGAAGCAGAATACACGTGGCTGTGACAGATGAAGTCCCCCAGGACCGGTTGTGGTCTCACCGCGGGGCCTTCACGCAGCCTGGGAGCGTTTGCTCCGCGGGCTGCACTGGGTGGTGGCAACCTGGGTGGTGGGGGGGCAGGGATGGAGACCAGCCCCTGGGTGGGCAGCGGGCTCCCCAGCTCCTGTCTTGGCAGGGAGTTTGACTCCTTGAACTGCGTCCTTGAGAGCGGCCTCAGGAGGAGTGAGCGCAGAGGAGAGGAAAGGGGGCTGTGTGCAATGTCTTTGTACAAGTCTGCTGGAGAACCCCAG
>VWZY01005981.1:1392-11427 GCA_013399075.1 Chloroceryle aenea | reverse complement strand
GAACTTGCTCCTCCTGCTCAGGGGGAACCTCCTGGGGTCCAGTTGGTGCCCGTTTTGTCCACAGAAGCACTCACAGCCCTCTGCCCTGGTACCATATTCCAACACCGGTGCTTCTCCTCCTGAGCCTGTGGGTGCCAGAGGGCAAAGCCAGAGGAGGTGATGGTGGAGGTGATGGTGGCCTGGCCTCCTGGAGTGTTGGGCAGCCCCCACACTGCTCTGAGAAGGGCATCTCACCACGAAACAGAGAGAAGGGTGCCCCGAGTGGTGCGTGGTGGTGGCACATTAGTTTGGGGACATTAGTCTTGCTTCTGTCATAGACTTTTGTGGTGCTCCTCTCTGTAGGATCTCTCACTCGTTCATTCCTGTGTAAATGTTTGCACTGCAGTAAGAATCAGTGGTATGCTCCGAGTGTGGAAACTCAAACGTTTCATTGAATGCCTTGTCACTGCATCTGTCTCATGGTAAAAAGGCATGAGAATGCTTTGAGGAGAGAGTCTGTTTTTGCTAAGAGACACTTGGGTTTGCTTTATTTTCTGGTTTGAAAACCCAGTGTCAAGGAGGACGCACAGACAGCACAACGTGAAGGTGCATGGATGGGAGCTCATCGCAGTTTGGTGAAGGGCAGCATCAGAACCACCCTGAATAAATACCAGGCACTCAGCTCCCTGTCCTGCACCTTGTTCAGGATGCATTTCACCAGGTCTGGCTTGACCAGGCATGGCTTTCGTATGACAGGTGTCTTCTGAAGCTTCATGTGGAAGGTCAGGTAGCCTGGTGATGAACCTGGATGAAATATCTACACGGAGCAGGGCAGGGAAAAGTGAGATCTCTGTCCAGGTCACCTGGAGCTGAAGACAAAGTTTGAAAGCCAGGAGCAGAATTAGGGAAGGGTCTTATTTCCTTGCCTTCCTGTGCAGGTGGAGAACCACTGCTCCTCAACCTTCCTCTCCAGCCTTCCCAGGCAGCACATAGTTGTCTCCTGGCAGTGGCCACTGCTCTTTTCTCAGCAGCCTCAGCTCTTGGGTTCGGCACCAGAGGAGGCTGGTTTACGTTTTGGAAGCTGGCTTATGTTTTGGAAGCTGAGATTCCTCCTGGAGGAGATGCATTGGGTCATTAAAGAGCGGTGCCAGCTGCCTTTCCTCCCTCGCTGCCATCCATCCACCACAAGGTCATCTCTACCCTTGCCCCTTCTTGTTTACTTCTGAGCCAATAAAATTCCCATTTGCTCCGGTACATTTTGTAATCCACAGCTCTCAGACCCGAGATTGATTATCTGTATTCCTAGATAAAATCAAAGTGCAGTACTTAAAACAGATTTCCACTCGGTTATTTCCCCCAGACAGTGTAAATGGTGCTTGGAACCCCCAGATTAACCCAGTAGTGGCTGGGAGACACACATCAGCACCTTCCTTCTGGTCACTCTAAATTTCAGCAGTTTTAATGCTGCTTCTTTAATGTCCATCAAACAATGGACTCGCTTCTGAGCCTCAGGCTGGAATCTGTGCATCCTCCCTGAGCCAGGTGAATTCACATCAGTCATAAATAACTCGATTCCCAGTTCTGGGCTCCCCAGTTCAAGAGGGACAGGGAAATACTACAGAGAGTCCAACAGAGGCTACAAGGATGCTGAAGGGGCTGGAACATCTCTGTGCTGAGGAAAGGCTGAGAGCCCTGGGGCTGTTCAGCCTGGAGAGGAGCAGCCTGAGAGGGGAGCTGAGGAATGGTTCCAAATCTCTGCAGGGTGGGGGTCCAGGAGAAGGGGCCAGGCTCTTGTCAGTGCTGCCCTGGGATAGGACGAGAGGCAGTGGTCACAAACTGGAAGCCAGGAGGTTCCACCTCAGTGTCAGGTGAAACTTCTTTACTGGGAGAATGATGGAGCCTGAACCAGGCTGCNAAATACTGGAGAGAGTCCAACAGAGGCTACGAGGATGAGGAAGGGGCTGGAAGATCTCGGTGCTGATGAAAGGCTGAGAGCCCTGGGGCTGTTCAGCCTGGAGAGGAGCAGCCTGAGAGGGGAGCTGAGGAATGGTTCCAAATCTCTGCAGGGTGGGGGTCCAGGAGAAGGGGCCAGGCTCTTGTCAGTGCTGCCCTGGGATAGGACGAGAGGCAGTGGTCACAAACTGGAAGCCAGGAGGTCCCACCTCAGTGTCAGGTGAAAATTCTTTACTGGGAGGATGATGGAGCCTGGCCCAGGCTGCCCAGGGAGGTTGTGGAGTCTCCTGCTCTGGAGACTTTCGAGCCCCCCCCTGGATCTGTTGCTTTGTGGGCTGCCCTGGGTGACCCTGCTCTGGCAGGGGGGGTGGACTCGCTGAGCTCCAGAGGTCCCTCCCAACCCCACCATTCCAGGATTCCATGATGTCAGACCCTGTCCCGCTACTTGCAGAAGGTGATGCAGGATGGCTAGACCATGGTCTTGGCTGGTGCAGATGAAGAGCCTTCCGTGGAGGTCGGCCAGTTCCCAACGGGTTTTGTAACTGCATTTGCTGCAGCGATGAGGATGGAACTTGTGTTGCCCCGTTTTGCTTGAAACCAGGGCAGCGTGAGTCCTTCAGCTCCCTGGAGACAGCTCTGTCCTCCAGCACATTGAGATGCTGGTCAGGAGGACGACGTCCTTGTTCTCTGTCTCGCTGATATTGAAGTGTAAATTGAAACGGTGACAACGAGGTCCAGTATCAGTTACAGCAAATTGCAGTCGTACGTAGCGTGGGACGGGTTGGTGGCTCACAAACAGATCCCAGGCAGGAGATTGGGCAAACAATTGGAGAAGAAACCCGGAGGCAGCTCCTCCAGCTGCAGTCACCGCGCACGGTGCAGGGGAGCTATTGGAGCTGCTCTGATTTACAACTGAGACGGGAAGACTTCGGAAATGAATGCGATGGAATCAAAAGAGCTGCTAAAGTGTGTGAGTCATGAAGGAGACCGCCCCAAAGAGCAGCAGAACACAGGATGGTGACGTGTCTCCTTTGGTGGTGTTTTTCATCTTGAATTTTGGCCCATTTTCTTCTTCCCTCGGAGTGCCACGGCGCAGGTTAAAGCGCGCTCCACGAAGCAGCCTGTGGAATAACTGCATAATTTTGCAATCTGCTGCATCTGTAACTCATTTAATGGAAGTTTTACCACTTCTTTTTCTTTTTTTTTTCCCCTTTTACCGTATCATACTCGAAACTCAATAAAGATAAACTTCAAATAATGTCTGTATATCATGGAGGCTTCAAACCCCTGCAAGTGAACCTGTATTCCCTAAGGTGCTGTTTATGAGCAGTGTTATTTTAGTCTAGCAGTGGAAGTAAAACCACGTATTTGGCAGTGGTTATATTTGCACCCTTGGGACAGATGATGAAGGAGTTACTTGCTCCAGTCTTTAATCAGCTTTAGGGAAACAGCACTAGCATACCTTGAGCATCCATATTTCCTAATTGGCTCTTTTAAACGTGAAGTCTCTGACAGACAGCAGAGGAGCACGAGCAATGCGGGTGCTTGATTTAGCACAACCAAATCTATTCATTTTATGTGTGGAGAATTCTCTGGCCTGAGTCAGTTTGTGCTGCTCACGCAAGGGCTTCTCGTAGGGCTGAAAGAGTTTGATCACTCTGTTTGCTGCTCTTCCTTCAGCTGAAGCCAGGTGCCTGTGCCAGCACTTCTTGACAGCACTGGCAGTGAGCTGCAGGTTGAGTCAAAGGTGGAGGTGAATCTTATGGCAGGACAGCATCCCAGTTTATACAGGACAGCCAGGGACGAGTAGAGGGAAAGCATAAGAAGAAGAAAATAGTGATGGTAAAAATGGCTTGTCCTTTTTTAATGCATTTGATCCAGTTTGGCTTCACTTGGAGTCTCCCCAGAGCTCTGTAATGATAATGATGATGCAAGGACTTAAACACCCAGTGTCCTTCTGCATCTTCAGCGTGGCAAACGGTGCAGTAAATACCGTACTCTGATGGATGTGAAGTGTTGGAGGTGCATCTGTGTATATTTAGGTGCAAGGTATGTAAAGCAGCTGTCAATACCTGCAGTGAGTGGAGCTTAATGATGCTTGAGGCCAAATAATTGCTTTAAGGTATGTGGTTCGGAAGGGCTGTGAGGTCAAGTGCAAACCAATATTTAAGCTCAGGCTCTGTGGTGCCCCACACTGGTTACTGTGACCAGTGTCGTTATCTTCTGAGGGACACTGAAATCATCCGTGAGACAGAAATGTTTATTTATTTATTTATGTTTAATCTTTGACTCTTGAAAGTTGTGGATGCTCAGCCCTTTGAAGTGTTCAAGCCCAGGTTGGACGGGGCTCTGAGCAACCCGCCCTAGTGGGAGGTGACCCTGGGGCTGGAACAAGGTGATCTTGAAAGTCCCTTCCGACCCAAACCGCTCTGTGATGCATTCTGTGATTCCTTTTCCTTCTAACATATAAACATCTGAAAACTGACCTGAAAAACTGGTCTGAGACCAGCTCTCCTGCTTTGACTGTGTACTTCATTTCTGCCCAGAGGTCCACGTGGGATGAAAATAAACTGCTCGATGAGCATAACACCCATTTTCCAGGAGCAGCAGGCACATTTAACTTGTTTGGAAAGATGGGGATATTAATTTTAATATATCCTGTATCTATCTCCTCACTCCACAATTGCTGTTTAAAGATTTTGTTCCACGTTATTGCTGCCTGTACGTCCTAGAGGCATGTTACACCAACGTGTGGATCAGTACCATGGGTATAAATAAGTGGGTTTAAGCCAAATGTAATGGAAATAACGTTGTCTTACCCCTGTCTGCTCAGTCTCAGACACAGTAGTGATGTGGTGCGGGGTGTGTGTTCCGGTGGCCACACGGAACCAGGATCTCCTGAGGTGTTGAGCTTGTGGGAGTTTTGCTTTAGGTTGTGTGGTGGGATCCATGGGGTTTGGAGCTGTGCCGTGTGCCAGTCGTGGAGGGCAGAGCCTGGCCCAGCTGTCATGGATCCAGCAGCTGTGGCTCTGACACAGAAGTTGCCATGAGCATCTGCCTAAATATGGGCAAAAATATAGATCAAAATGAGAGGAAAATTGTAAGGAAGGCTGTGTCCTGAACTGCTTTATTTACACTGGTGAGAACTTTGTTGCTTGTATCTTTAACCAACAGCTATGAATCATTGACTGGGTTGGGTGGGAAGGGACCTTTCAAGGTCACCTGGTCCACCCCCCTGCAGGGACAGGGCCATCTGCACCCAGAGCAGGGTGCTCAGAGCCCCAGCCACCTCCCCTGCAATGGGGACAGGGATGGGGCAGCCACCACCTCTCTGGGCAGCCCGGGCCAGGCTCTCACCACCCTCAGCACCAACAATTTCCCCTCCTCTCCACTCTGAATCTCCCTCTTTGAGTTTAAATCATCCTCCCTTGTCCTGTCCCTGCTCAAGAGCCTGTCCCCATCTTTCTGACAGCCCCTGGAAGCCCTGAAAGGCCGCAGATATCAAGAGTATCTGCACTGTGGAGGTGCTGAGCAATGTACAGCACCAGGATTGGCTTGACCCTTGTGCTCTGCCTCAACTTCTCCATTTGGTTCCCTATCCAATATCCACGTTGTCAATCAATCCATTACATCAGAGCTGAGCTGGGAGTGCTGTGCTGGAGACCGATGCCGGTTCCTCCCCGGAGGCCGGTGGTGCAGAGCTGGTGTTGGCCATGTTCCCAGGAGAGAACTACCTGCAGATGAGGTTCACCAGAGCTGCCTGCTCGTTGTGAGTGTGGGGGAGCCTGCAGAGCTGCTCTCCAGAGTGTCTGCAAGAGTGAGAGGGGACGCTGGTGTTCAGTATGATGGGGTTTTATTTTTAAGCTTTATTCGGAGGCAGGAGAAGTGATGGGTATTGTTCAGCCTGAGCCCTCTGATACATGCTATTGTTAACATTCATCTTAAATCCTTTCAAAACCATCTTCAAAACGTCTATTAAAATATTTAATTGCAAGGTGCTTTTTCTTCTTTTCTTGCTCTATCACTCTGCAGCACATTGTTCTAGCTCTGAAAATGAAACACCGGTGGCTCTGACAGCCCGGGCAGGGAAGGGGGACGATGGAGGAGTGCAGGAGGGTAGCAGCAGCAAATCATTCCGAGCCCCGAGTTTGGGAGGTTAACTTTTGTTTATTAGAGGATTTGTAGGAGTTGGAAAAGAAGCTGACTGCTTGTAATTCAGAATTAGTACCTGAAAGCTTCAAGTTTTCTTTATTGATTGTAGCGTTGTGCTCAACATACCAGCAGAGGGGGAAGGAGCAGGAATATTTACTGCTGTCTAACCTGGAGGAGATTCTCCAGGCTACAAAGGCTTGGTGAGAACCTGCCTGTCGCCGAGTTCTGATGGCAAATAAACACCGTGCCACTCTCCAGGGCTTTCTCAAGTTCCCCTCCTGCATTTATCCTTGTTTTCCCCTTTCCACGCTCACTGGATTGATTCTAAAAGCTGTGGGATGCCCCTGCCTGGAGAGTTGAATCACGGGGCTTTATGAAGCAAAGGGCCTGAGGCTGGTGGCAGAGGGGCACTCGAGCAGCCCTGGGAGTCGGGGGCACCGTTGTGCCATGGAGCTCGCACAGGAGGCGCGTGCCACCCTGGACCTGGTGACACCCTGTGCATCGTTTGCGGCCAGTGCTGAGGCCAGCAGGTCCGTGCAGAAAGCCCTCCTGCTTCCTGCTGCAAAGAGAAGGTGCTAGGGGCAAAAAACTCCTGTCCTCACTCACGGGATGTGAATTCCTGTGAATCTGAGCTCCCCTGTGTGGGGCACAGCGCCATCCCTGCTCCTTCTGCCTCAAGGGTCCCCACCTCTGCGAGCAGGGTAAAGGGTCCCTCATCAGTGTAGTTCTGACTGCTGGGGAAGAACTGGTGGGGAATTGAAGGTAGATGGAAACTGGGGACTGACTGTGAGCAACCAAGGCTGCTCCTGCATGAAAGGAAGAAGCAGAGGCAGCAACCTAAGCCTGGTGAGCTCTGGAGAGGGTGAGCTTGGCTGACATGGGGAGCTGGAAGGTAGGAGCTCTNCGGCCTAAACCTGGTGAGCTCTGGAGGGGGTGAGCTTGGCTGACACGGGGAGCTGGAAAGTAGGAGCTCGTGGGGTGGTGCTCTGAGGGACAGGCTGATAAACACCCAGGGGCCGAGCATCCTCCTGCGCAGGGGTGGTGGGAGGGCAGTAGGAACTGTTAGGGAAGAATCAGGAACTCTTTCTGGACTTGAGAATCTGAAGAAGTGGTACAAAAGCAGAGGCACTTGGCAGGAAAGGAAGCTGAAGGTGCAGCACAGGCTTATAATGGTAAAATGAAAAACCTAAGGCAAGAAATGTGTTTCATGGAGTGAGTGAGATAAAAAGCAGGAGGAAGTAGTGCTATTAATCCATTAGAAGTGAGAAGATGGGAGAGGGAATATAGATCCAGTACTTGACAGAGGAGTGGCTGCTTATAGAAGAGTCTAAAATGCCCTGATAACCTGGTTACTTTTGACCAGAGTGTAGAATAAGGGGCCAGAATAGAGAGAAAATGGGCAAGAGTCTGTTTGGATCAGCTGGATAGGTCTGGACACAGGATCTGAGGAAATTCTCCTTAGAATTAGAAAGAATTAATCAAAACTATTTTTGAGCAAGGAGCAATTATTTTTAACAGCTTGTGGAGCTCAGAGGAGGTCTCAGAACTATCAAAATGCAAATACAGTTCCTAAATATAAAAGGAAAAAAAAAATAAAGTCTAGTGTATTATTGACTAAAAAGCCTAATGAGTTCTTGTGAAGGCTCGGAAATTAATTAATGAAAGAAAATAAATCAATCAATCCATACCACTTGGAAGAGGTGACTGAAATGGAAGAAAACCATGTGGCACTCGGGACATTGTCCTCCAGTTCTGGAGGACAGAACTGAAACAAGACTGCTTTGAAAAACTGAGATGTTTGTGTAAACCTCAGGCTGAGAGGCAGTGAGGTGAAGAGTGAAATGGTGCAAGGGGGGTAAGGGGGCAAGACAGGAAAGGACTTGGGGGTTTGGAGCGGCTGACAAATGAAGCTTGAGTAGAAAGTGCAAAGCTTTTCTCAAGGAGGGAAGCTCCATCTGGAGTCTGTTAACAGGAGGGTCGTGGGAGAAGAGACCTGGAAAGTCATGGGGCTCTGCTCTGCTCTCTGCTGCCCACGGGTGACTCCAGCCTGGCTCTGCTCTCCCGTGTGGGGACTGCAGCTGGCATGGGGAAGTCTTCTGCTCTGCTGTTGCTTGGTGTTATCTTACTGGAGTCTGGACAAGGAGAGGTTTATTTACTGCCATTGGAAAGTTGGTGACAAAGATTGTGACAAAGATGATAGGACAGCTGGAACCCCTCTGCTGGGAGCCAGGCTGGGAGAGCTGGGGGGGTTCAGCCTGCAGAGGAGAAGGCTCCAGCTGGGGAGACCTTCTGGGGGCCTGAAGGACTTCAAGGGACCTGGCAGAAAGATGGGGACAGACTTTTGGTCAGGGCCTGTGGGGACAGGACAAGGGGTGGTGGTTTAAACTGAAAGAAGGAGATTCAGACTGGAGGGAAGGAAGGAAGAAATTCACAATGAGGATGGTGAGACCCTGGCACAGGTTGCCCAGGTAGGCTCTGGTTGCCCCATCCTTGGAAGTGTCCAAGGCCAGGCTGGATGGGGCTCTGAGCACCCTGCTCTAGTGGGAGGTGTCCCTGCCCATGGCAGGGGGGTTGGAACAAGATGACCTTTAAGGTCCCTTCCAGCCCAACCCATTCTGTGATTCACTGTACAAAATGATAACAAAATCAGCTTCAGGGATCTGCTGCCGTGCACAATGCTCAGCACCAAACGTGGGGAAGAGCCCACAAACCGAACCAACAAAGCACAGCTAAAACCAGGGGATCAAACCAAAGCTATTTAGTGAAATCTGTTAATTACCTTTAACCTGCTGTAACTAACAACGCCAGAGCCTTACCTCTCTAACCTGCCTGTGACTGCAGGTTTGCTCCACCTCAAAGCACAGCCCTTTCCATCACTGGTGACACGACGTCCAGAGACTAGCAACAGAAATTAGCATCTTGGCAGGGTGAGGAGAATTCATCGGGAAAATAAAAGGGGTGTCATTTGCACCATCTGCTGCCCGTGAATCAGGAGAGAGGAGAACAGCTGAAACCTGGAGACGTCAATATTGAAATACTACTGGGAGGCAGAGCGGTGGCCAAGTAAACAGAGGGGCTGCCCGGCCAGCGGGCTGGGACGGCGAGGAGACGTGAGCAGGCACTGCCAGGTACGCTTTCCAGCCTGCTCCTTTCTCCATTCCCTGCCGTCCTTTCTGTGGCTACAGCCCTTCGCTTCCAGAGGGTTGCAGGAGGTGCAGGTGTGAGTGTGAAGCCTCCTTCAGCGCCAGCTCCGAGGGGCGAATGCTGCGGTGCGGCTGCTTTGTGCCGGGCGTGAAGACTGGATAAGGGGGTTCATTGCTGCCCTTAGTAGTAATCTAAAGATGGAGCGTGGCTGGTGTGAGAAGCAGAGGCTGAGAAACCCCGCTGATAGCTTCAGACAGTGCAGGGACTGAGAAGAAGCTGAGCTGAGAGGAAAAGCTCTGAGCAGAATTCGTTCTGGTTTAGCTCAGACCTGGACAGCGTCGCTGAGCTGCAGGTTCTTAGAGTGTGGAAAAAAGGCAACGGCAGCTGTGGGCTGGGAAGTGTTCAGGGGCTGGGCAGGGTAGCGTGTGTTCCTGGGCTGGGGAGGGAGCGGAGGGTGAGTGCTGTGCCATGCCGTGCCATGCTGTGCCGTGCCACCAGCAGCCAGGCTGCCTAATCCCCTTAACAAACTGATCCAGCACACATTTCCATCTGAGCTCCCAAAAGCTTTTCCTGGCCAAGTTGATTAGAAATCCCTGTGCTTCCAGCCCAAACCGACTGAAGGCCAACTTATATTTACCCGTTCTTAGCCAATATTGTCACAGGATTCTTCTCTCGTCCCTGATGTGTTTGCAAAGAACAAACATTCCCCCCCAGAGTCTTTTCTCTGGCTGAACAAGCCGAGCCTGTTCTGCTTCGGTGTTGTCCAGGCTCTCCCGAGCTCATTTACCTGAAATAAAACTTTAATGC
>VWZY01005980.1:84939-139356 GCA_013399075.1 Chloroceryle aenea | reverse complement strand
CCTGGAGGTTTTTTTTTTTTTTTTTTTTAATAAATCTACTGGACATCTGAAGACTGGAGAGCAATATCCTGCTCTAAATGCCTTGGAATAAAATTTGGAGCAAGGGGTCTTCACTTTTTAATGAAACACATTGATTAGTCAAACGGGAGGATCATCAAGAAGCCGCTGTGAGTTCTCTCTACTCCATTGCACAGGTACTTGGCTTACAAGATTGTTATGAAAATTTACCATCCAGCCAAGCCAAACAAACAACACCCCCACTATTATTTTACATGCGTGTCAAAAGAAATAACTTGCCGCAGGCAAAGCGGGTGAAGGAATTTTACGAGGCTGCGTCTGATCCTCCCTCTCCCCTCCCTCAGACAGTTAAAGAGATGTTTGTATGATGAAAGGGGTAAGGGAGCAGAGGACAGCTGGTTAGGAATTAATGAAATGTTTGAGCATTATCATGTGATAATGGATTTAGCTGACTGTTTGCCAGTGTTCAGATCTAGTGCGAATTGCTTTATATGAGACGCCGGGATCCCTAGGTTATCCAAACCTCATGAGGCTGCTGCTGCTCCTAAACCTTTGAAAGCTGTGACTTTAAGAAAACAAAGGTAGCTCTTCATCTGGATGGACAAAAGCCCGTCGGATTGTTTTGACTTGCTTTCAGACTTAATGACATTTGACAGGCCAACTCGTAGAGGTGTCTCCTAATGGGGAGTGGCCATGGGTTTGGGAAGCCTGAGGCTAGACCTGAAGCAAATCTGAGCACGTAGAAACCCAGGTGAGGTCTCCCAGCCAGGACACTTGTAAACAGGACATGAAAAATTTCTTAGCTTTTACACATTTGGCCTTTTACACATTTGCCCTACACATTTTATACTTCTCCCTGGGGTATCTCTCACAAAGAGTGAGATATCTGATGGGAAACTTGTGCTCTGGGCTTCAAACTGCTGTTTATCCTTCTTTCCACCCTCCCTCAACATATGCTGTCATTAATCTGGAACTTTAATGGCTGTGTAAAATGGCCCGTGTCCCTGGATGCTTTATATATATATATATTTTTTTTTTTTTCCTAAAGCACTGGGATGCTTCTGGTTTCTGCCTGTCAGATAAGGGCTGTGGATTTGCAGCAAGCCAACCAAAGATATTTTGTCTGGATGCAGATAAGTCTTAAGAAGGTCTTATGGACATGAGGGTACTGCATGTGAGTTTGTGACTGGGACCCAGACAGGCAGATTTCCTAGTCAGTTTAGGTTGCTCGAGGTAGCTAAAATTGACTTTCAATTCTGAGAGCCAAATGGCTTTAGCCAGGACCTGCAGGTATAGAGCATTACCCAGCCCTTTGCCCTGTCTTGTGCCCAGAGTTTACCCATCTCAAGCCAGCTGGCTCATGTCACCCCAGAGCAATGTCAACAGTCCAAAGCAAACAGAGCGGTGCATGTGCAGGGTCTCTTTCCCTTTCTCTTGAGCTGAAACCTGGAGTAGAAGCAGGAGCTATACCTTCCCACACCATCCCCATGTGGAAAATAAACAGCTGATGGTGGAGGCTTAAGCTGATAGCAGTTATGTTGGCAAGATGCTAATACAGGCTGTAAGAAATGATTGCTGCTGCTGCTGCCACTTGTGAGGTCTCATCATGAGTTGATGTGTTGAAGAATTGGCGTTCTCTGTCGTTATTTTCCTGGTTTGCCCAGTAAAAAGTGATATTAATGGCTGCAAATATTATCCTGCCTCTTGAATTTATGTGGTCTATAATTATCTCCACAATAAAACTGTGAGGAATTAAGCTCCAATGCAGTTTATGGTTGACAAGGGACGACTTGACAGGCCTTCATGAACTGTGGCTTTCAGTCTTCGCTTAAGTGCCAAGAGCAGTTAAAATGTTGCTAGACAGCATTTGAGGACTGCAGGGCTTGTTCAGTTCAGTCACTCCTTCCCTTGCAATGGACAGACCAGAGTGCAGTTTTTGTTTTTGTTTGTTTGTTTCTCTTTGTTTGTTTGTGTTGTAATGCTGTTTACTCTTTCTGTTTCTCCCCGTTTGGGCAATGAGCTGAGATTAGTCAGTTTTCCTTCTGTGCTGCCTCATATTAAACCATGACTATGATGTTTACGAGGTTGCCATTGCTGCACAAGGATATTTTTACTTTGGTCTCTCTATTTTTACTCAGTGCCAAATTGAAAAATGGATACATTTTCATCATATTCGGTTTTGCAAAGAACCAAAATCCTGAACCAAAGACCTAACTACAGGAGGTTGTTTAAGTCTGAGATGATTTTAAAGTGACTTCGTTCACTTAGTCTTACCCTGGTGAAAGCTGGCCAATATTATTGGCAGTTTACACTGGTGAATACAGGAAAAAGACCAGTTTGTTTTCTGGCTGCACAGGCTCCTGCCGCCTTTTGAAAAGCCAGCTTCGCTGAAGTTTCGCTTGAGAGGTTGTGGTTCCTTAATGCTTTCTCACAACAACACAACATTTCATGGATTAAATTATGGATGATAGTCAGCTGGGCTAGTCCAGCGTGGAATAAAATGTTGTATTTTATCTGGTCACAATATAAGTGCTTTGTCTATAGCTCTATACACTAAAGCACCACCTCTAGTTAACTAAGCATTTATCCCTATTCACACTGCTGCCTTGTTTTGCAGCCTTTTAGCCACAGCTGGATTCAAACTATGCAGGTGTTACTGGGCACGTCTGTTTTGATCACCCAGGTGGGACCCAAAGCCTCTATAGTCTTCCTGGAGGACTCACTTTACTCTTTGCTCTGCTAAGGCCTGTTACAACCACGTGCTGTGGTTTATCTCATCTCTCCCCTTGCCTAATCGGTCACACACCTAATCGGCATTTGCAATATTCTGGGTCCCAGCATAGACAGGATTTCAAATTGCTTAGCCCTGTGTCATCAGAACTGCATCTGCAAAACCGGCAGCGCTCTCTGTATTTTTGGAAAATCCTAGGAAATAACTTAGAAGGAGCTACACCTAAGCTGGTGACTTCTGCAGCTATGACTCAGTGTTAGCAGAGGTCCATGAGCAGACGCAAAAATAGACACTGTTGTGCTGACTGTATTCAGGACTTTTTTATGTTCCCCTGAAAACATGAGTAACGCTCACCTGGGTGATGGCAAAGTGAGTTGGATTTGCACTGGTTGGCAATGGGATGGAAAATTAGCATGTAAAAACCTAGTGATTAAGATAATAAAAACAATGTTAAGAGTCTTAGGTGAAGCCAAGTTTGATAGCCCTCGAGCTTTTAATTGTGAAATTGTTGGCTCTCATTTTGTTTCTGGAATAGAAATCTATTTAAATGACTTAAGCAACCCAAGTTTTAAGAATAACCCCGAGCAGCCTGTTGTTGTAGTTGTGAATGAGACACTGAAGTGAATCGGGTGAAAACCTTTATTTCTAATTGCTTGAATTTCCAAACACGGACAAACAACTGGAGACCCCAAAGTGTTTCAAATTACAATAATTTTAAACTTCGAGGAAGAAAAAAAATCCAAAGTTGATTGGAATGGAAAGTAAAATCCCCAGTGAAATACTGATTTTGGGGGGCTTCTTTTAATTGCTTCCCCCCTCTAAAAGTCAGGTGAAAACTGACAAATTCACATTTTTTTAAATTTAACTCAAACCAGTTGTGTGTAATAATTTTTCCTTTTTCCTAGAACTGAATTACAGAATGGTACAATCATAGAATCGTTTCAGTTGGAAATGATGTTCAAGATCATCAACTCCAAGCATTAACCCAGCACTGCCAGGTCACCACTAAACCATGTCCCTCATTGCCACATGTACCTGTCTTTTAAAAATCTCCAGGGATGGTGATTGAACCACTTTCCTGGGCAGCCTGTTCCAGCGCTTGACAACCCTTTTGGGGAAGAAATTTTTCCCAGTGTCCAACCTAAACCCCCCTGGCACAACTTGAGGCCATTTCCTCTTGTTCTACCAAAATATTTATCACCCCAATCATCATTTTTCACTCAGTGTTTGATTTGGGGGAGTCCTGTTACTTGGAGGATAGTGTGGATACTGCACACTGCTGTTCTTGGGGTCTAGTTTCACTTCACAGCTAAAATAATTTAAAAGTTAGTTGCTCCCAAAAGGATAAACCTTGACACCTTTCCATCCACTGATTGTATATGCTGAGGATGAGTCCGTTCATCCAGCTGATTTGGTGGGAAACCCTAAAATAAAATAATATAGTTTTCTGCTGGATAAATCCCACACATTGACTCATGCAACAGTCCTGAGCCTTGTTACAGCTTGCGGAGGCTGGCAATGGTCAGGCCCTTTCACATAATACTGTCTCTCCCAGGGTAGGCCACCCTCCAGCTCTTACTTCTGACCCCTCTTAAAACAGCTGCTCTTTCTAGTTCCTTCTCAAGCAGTTTCATCATCTTCCTCAAACACTCCACAGATCTTCCCAGGGCTATGACACAACCTGCTGGAGGGGACCCGGAGGTGGCACCGCTCTTTTGTAGAGCTGCACGTGTGAACACTGCCAACAGCAAATGGACCAGGAAGGTAATCAAGCTGTGCTTTCCCGCTGCTCTTCTTACTTGGACAATTCTAGCAGTTCAGCAGCTTCTTTCCTTATTTATATAGGGACCCTGGTGACTAATCTCCTGACTCAAGTACCTCAAAGACCTAAGGCTGCTTTGGTAGGACCAAATGTTTTGTATTACAGTTGCTTTTTTCCCCTTTAGTGAATAAAATCCGTCAGGGCATAGTTTCTGAATATATCAGAATAGGAATAAAGATCCTTTCTTCTTGAGTGGGTCCCAGACCATTTCTCCTGGACTGACAATGCATTTATGCTGGGTGGACACGGATGCTCTCCATAAGCACATCTCAGCACTCAGCTGGGCCAGAGTACAGAAAGACGACGGAAGCTCAGAAGGTGACTATTTGAATGGAAATCATTTTCAACCTCCGGAGCAGACTCAAGAGGCTACAGCTTAAGATAAATTAATAAAACTGAGGAGAGAAAGTTGCTAGCAATGAGGTTATATGGGAGGTTTAACAAGCTCCCCAGGGAAACTCTGTTGCTGTGGATAACTTCGAGAAGAGAGTAGGAGAAATGTTTTTGGGTAGTTTGGATTTTTCCTGTCGAATAATCAGATCTATTTCTGATTAAAAAAAGGTCCTCCCTTTTCCCAATTAAACAAGAATTGGCCTGAATGGAGGGCTCCGAATCTGAATGAATTATATTTTTTTTTGAGCTGGCAAAAGTTTCTTGTATTTTCCTCACTCATTTTTTTTACCCTGTTAGTAGTTTTGGTCAGACCAGAAGCATATGTTGCAGAATCTGCCAGAAAAAAAATGCTTTCACAATTGATATTTTCTTAAATGCCTTTCAAAAATTGCCAGTCAGTGCCCTTGGAGACAGAAATTCACTGTCAGACCTGAACTGGAGACCTGATGGTGCTGGCTCCATAGTTCACTCTGTCTTTCACCTTCCTTCTCAGATGCCCAACAAGCCCATGATGTTGCCTTTAGGGGGTTATTTTTTGACTCCTGATAAGCAACACTGTTCTCCGTGACCCCTCAGTGTGGTCTGGTGAGGATGTGGTTGGAGCATGGCTGGAGAAGTTCAGAGGAGTATTATGGGGCATTGAACTGAACTGAAATTTATTTTGGTTTCTCCTAATAGATAGTCCTAGAAATCATCTGTCAGATAGCCTGGTCCTCTTATATTGATCTTCAATCACCCTGCTGCAGAAACTCTTCCTCTTCTGAGAGGAGTGTGTTTTTTAGGAGATGTCAGTTTGTCATCCCTTCTGTCTTGTTTTGTCATCCCAGAGAAGAGAGATGCTGCTGTACCAGTGCTCTTTCACTCCCTTCTCCCACTGCCCTGCTCTGATTAGTGCTAATGAAGTATTCCCCCAAACTGTTTATTCCTACAGCTCTTTGCCTTGTTATTGACTGCAAACTGCAACCAGAAGTTTTCCTGAGGTTTAAGCATATAGACGTTCTTTCCACCAAGTGGATTTACTCATAACAAATACCTCAAAATCCTTATTACAGATGGGCCACTGACAAATCTCCTTCTCTAAGCACTGAATTTAACAAACTTGCAGCATTTCATCTGCTCTGTGATTTTGATCTCCCTCTGAAATGCAGCTGAAGCCAAGAGGTTTAAAAGTTGTCAGGAAAGGGGGCATTACTGTTGGACCAACACCACATCCTTAAAATGATGGCATAAAATCCAGAGACAGGGACAAGCCTATAAACGGGAGTCCCCAGTATTTCCAGGGCTTGGAGGCACAACTGCATTTGCACACCTGACACTGTGTTTTGCCCCAGCTCTCTGAGCTCCCCCGAATTCTGCGTTCTAAGGCAGCCCCCAGAAAACACATAGCTGTTCAGACCTTTGCTTTCAATCTGTACATGACAAAAAATACAGGGCTGGTTGTAGCGGACCTCTGCCAACCTTGCTGTTAATGACAGGAAGAAAGTGAAGCTGTTCAACTGATCCATGGCCATTTCCAACTTGGCCTGTGATACATTATTTGAACTGCAAAAAAATTCAGAAAGATTTCATGTAATTCAGGGATGGATATTCCACCACCCGCCTCACTGGTGGTTTGCATGATTTACCTTTTCATAGATCAGGTGCAGAAATTCCCATTATTTTCAGAGTACAAGATAGTTTGTGTGTGTGTGTGTGTATGTGTTGTATTCATTTACTTTCTCTCTAATGACCTATGAGTATCTCTTGTCTCATGGAATTGAGTGTTGTTTGCTTGTTCACAGTTTCCTTTCCTTCCGTTATCCAGCAAAGAAAGTTTGCTTAAGTGGCTTTTGTGAACTCTTTCAAGATCCCCAGAAGGATGATACAGGAAACAGAGAGTTTCCTTTCTGTGCAAACTTCTAGGGTGTTCCCATAATAGCCTGAAATTTATCTGCACTCAACAGCCTACAATTGGATGAAAAATGAATGAACTGTCATGGGATCAAGGAAAACACAGTTAACATATCAGAGATAGGAGAGCTTGCAATAAAAAAGAATACTCCACTTACATAGCACCTTTTATCCCATGCTGCCAAACACTTTCTTTTCTATGCTTCCAGTTACTTTACGAGTTGGCCATGCTTTAAGCATTTACATTTTCCATCATTCCTCCCTGCCTCAAGTTGAAAATATTTTTTTGGAGAGGCGTGAAAGGGGAAGTTACAACCCCCCCCTCCCCCATGAAACCCTCTTAAAAAGGTTCAGTCTTATTTCACTGAGATTGAAGCTAAAGAATTAGTTTTATGAATGTTTATGCTTTCTCTCACTTTAGTTTGAAAAGCACTTTTGCACCACAGGAGGCTGGAACAGGAATGAGACACTTGGCACAGAGGCAGCTCTAGAGATCAGTCTGTCTCCATCTACTTGAAAATGCATCTGGATTTGTCCAAATAATAAACCACGGACAAACCTCTGTTTGAATGGATTGCACCTTGGGTTTTAGGCCTTCTGTCTACTATGCCTGTAATTTTCTGCAGTCCCCTAAAAGCAGCCTCCGTAAGCAGAACATCTGGACAGGGCGCTGACAAAATGGATTCTCTTCCTTCCCGATTTCACCCTGGGTGACCTGGCACAGTGGGTGAGATCTGGGAGGATTGTAATACTGGGAGGGAGGGCAGGGCCTGTGTTGAAAGCTGACAATGTAGAAATGTGAGTCATTAAAAGGCAAAGACCAAACTGCAAAGAAACAATTACTTACAACTTTTTTTTTAAAAAAAGTAAAAGCAATCAGATCTGGAAGGCACGTTCGCCTCGTGGTTGACACTCCCTACAAAAGCACCATGTTATTCCAAAAGTCTCCTATGAGATGAACAAACCTTGCCAGGAATAATCAAGAGATCTGGAATTGTATAATTGCTCAACTAAACACAGGCAGAGAACAGATAGGGAACCTGCGCTTTTCTTTTCCTGCCCACTTCCTTGATCTCAGGGCTGCGTGGTGCTCGGGAGCACTGCGGCTTATATTGGCCAGAGCAGTCAGGACACCAGGAAAAAAACCAACAAAACTTCTTAGCAACAGCTTTGCAGAGTCTGTTGTTTTTAACTCCATTCATAAAAGCAGTTAGCTGTGCTGTAGCGAGGCAGGCCGATACGCTTAGCGTACTCGTGTCTGCAAGCAGCGGAAAGCTCTTGACTTGCTCTGAGCCGAGCCGGCAGATTTCATACCCTCCCAGCAGTAATCCAGCAATAAAAAAAATGGCTTTAATCCACTTCAGACTCAGCGCTCCCTTTAGTGTTCTCTGGTTACAGAGATCAAAGGGCTACAAAGGGCAGTGCAAGCCAGGGGAATGAGGAGATGAAGGCAACAGCTTTGCCTGCCCTCTTAGAGGGGTTTGGTCCATTTTCTCAAGCAGCAGAGACCATGTTTGGGGAATAGATCATAAAATCATAGAATGGTAGGGGTTGGAAGGAACCTCTGGAGTTGTTCTTGTCCCTCCCCTGCCAGAGCAGGATCACCCAGGGCAGGCCACACAGGAACAGATCCAGGTGGTTTTTGAAAATCTCCAGAGGAGACTCCACAGCCTCTCTGGGCAGCCTGTTCAAGTCTCTGTCACCCTCACAGTGAAGAAGTTTCTCCTCATGTTGAGGTGGAACTTCCTATGTTCCATCTGATACCCATTATTCCTTATCCTATCACTGGGCACCATGGAAAAGAGACTGGCCCCTTCCATTTGACACCCACCCCTCAGATATTTGTAAACATTAATAAGATCCCCTCTCAGTCTTCTCAAGACTAAACAGCTTCAGATCTCTCAGCCTTTCTTCATAGGAGAGGTGTTCAAATCCTTTAACCATCCTTGTAGTTGGACTCTCTCCAGTAGATTCCTGTCTCTCTTGAACTGGGGAGCCCAAAACTGGATAGAGTATTCCAGGTGTGGTCTCACCAGGGCAGATGCCACAGCAGCATGGCTTGGATGGCTTGGCAGCCCATTGGCGCTCCCACATCTCAGGAAGTCCAGGCATTGCATCAGGCAGCATTAATGGCAGGGCTGTGGTGCCTTTATTTTAGTGATAATTCATGGCTAACCAAAAATCAGATACTTAATCTGCTGGAGCCTGGAATGGCAAGGCCATATACAGAATCAATTATATCTGTATGAATTAATTGTATCTGCATGACCACAGGCAGGAGCTGATGTGAAAATTGTTTGGGTGAAAACAATTAGCACAGCAATAGTTTGTATTAATTTCCTAAAATGGATTGGGGACAATGATTAATTAATTATTTTAAATTACAAAACAATATCTGTCACTTTTAAACTCAAAACTCGTGTTTCCTAAGAAAGGGCTGTATTTAGTAATCAGAGCCTGTATTTTTTTCAAGCCAAAAATTCCCTGTGAAACAGTACTATTTAAAATAGCCTTTGAGAAAAAGTAAAGAGGTTTTGCTCTAAAACCTCGACATTGAGGAAGATGGTTGATCACATACTTGGCAGGTTTGGAAACAAGAGTGTGGTGGAGCTCTGGTACGTTTGCCTTGCAAGAAGGAAGGTTAAAAGGGATTTGATCAGTCCCCAGAAATAGCTGCAGCAGGAGAGGGTGCCAGATTTGAGCAGGCTGTCTCATCTATTAGTCAAAGTGCTACAAGAGCTATTTTCTGGAGACAGAATCAAGAGATGCTCCCCCTGGAAATAAGGATCAGAGGTTAATTAATAATAGGAACATCCTACTGAGGAAGCCATCCTGTGAATTCCTATATGATAGCTCATGGGCATAGCTGTCAGATGTTTTTGGTGTCCGATTAAGCCGCTCACCACGTTGTTGTGGAGATAACCTGCTTTTCTGCTGATTGCGGAGGGCTGCCAGGGCTTCTGCCTCAGGTACCCAAACCTCAGGGCTATGAATACCTCCCAGGAGCCTGCTGGAGGACTGTGTCCTACTTTTATGTTTGTCAGTGAAAGAGCCACCTCAAGTCTTTGGATAAAAAGCAAAACAAGGACAAATTTGTGCATTTCCACTACTCTGTTTTCATTTACAGCCAAGTTCTGCCAGACTTTGAGTGTCTAAAACTTTCATTTCCTCCCTGCTGGCCTGTTTCCATGCTGAGGTGCGTGTTCCTTTTTTTTTTTTTTTTTTTCCCCGTTTTTCCTTTTTCTTTTAATAACAGTCTTGTGGTTGTTTCACAGTCCACCTGACAATAGACTCATCTTTCCAAGTGATCAGTGTTATCAGGACTCTGAGCTGAGCACAGTCTATGTGGCTGCTATGTGAGGTTTTGGCAGAGCCACATGTCCAGAGGAGAAGGCAGAGGACTGTGACAGCCTTTCTTTGGCTGTGATACTCTGGCTCAGACTTTAACTGGTAGATATGGAAGACTAATTGATTGGCTGCTTCCAAGGAATGGCCAACAAGGTCACGGTTTTGAGGCTGTAAGGGCACAGTCTTTTCCTACTTGCAGCCAGAATGCTTGCCAGCTTTGCTTGTCCCCTCCTTGGATGTCACTAGATCTCTGTCACATGAGCACACTGTGACTGGGGGAATGCCCTGGCTACTCTGAGCATGGTGCTATTGGCTGCCCATCCTGTTTTCTTGCACAGTAAATCTATGAATACAGCCTGACGATTGCTTGAGGTGTAACTTAAACCCACCCTTTGAAGACACAGCTCCTGGCTGAACTCTTCTTGTCCCTTGCAAGGCTGAGTGAAGGAGTTTGTTTAAACCAGCCCTGCAGATGGTGTTGCCCCATGTAGCAGAGTGCAAGGAGGTGCACGATGCTGTGTCTCTGCTGAGGGTACTGGCTTCTTTAGCTGCCCTTTTGCTTCTCTCTCATGAGACCCCATCTGGAGTACTGTCTTCAGCTCTGAGGAACCCAGCATAAGACATGGCCCTTCTTGAGCAGGTCCAGAGGAGGGGCACAAAAATGATCAGGGTGCTGGAGCACCTCTCCTATGAGGACAGGTTGAGAGAGCTGGAGTTGTTCAGTCTGGAGAAGAGAAGGCTCCAGGAAGACCTTAGGGCAGCCTTCCAGTACCTGAAGGGGTCTACAAGAAAGTTGGAGAGAGACTTTTTATAAGGGCATGTAGTGATAAGGGGTAATGGCTTTAAACTGAAAGAGGGTAGATTTAGCTTAGATACTAGAAAGAAATTATTTACTATTGGTGACACGCTGGAAAAAGTTGCCCAAAGAAGTTGCAGATGCCCCATCTATGGATGTATTCAAGGCCAGGTTGGAGGGGGCTTTGAGCAACCGGGTCTAGTGTCCCTGCCTGTGGCAGGGGGACTGGAAGTAGATGATCTTTAAGGTCTCTTCCAGCCCAAACCATTCTATGATTCTATGATCTGCTTGGTGGTTAGCCCATCTGAATGAAGACAATATGGATGTAAAGAAATTAAATTTTCCCAGGCACAGAAGCTAGGGCTGATTCTTTTTGGACATGGAGGACCCTGAGCTTGGCATACATTGAGTCCTGTCCCCAGGCATTTTATTCTTGCCATCCGGAAACTTGTATATGTGAGTGTTTGATAATCATGTTGCCATGGCTACATTTGAATCTTGCAATAAATGTATAATTTCACACATTTACATCAAAAGGAACTCCAGGACATACAACTGCATAACAAAACAAGTTGCTCTCTCCATAAGCACTTTCCATTTTTAACACCATATTATTATACTCATTGGAGACTTTTGTGTGGGGAGGGCTATAGGGCAGGGCTGACAACGTGGAGGTCAAGTTCTTGTGGTCTTGTCTTCTCTAAGGCTTTCCCAATGCTGGCATTAGGGCAGTTGCCCTGCTGGGGTGCAAGCAGTCATCTCCAGGGCAGCACTGGTTCAGTAGCCACTCCAGCTGCTGGTCTGCCTGGGAGCTGCAGGGTACTGAGGTCTTTCACAATTAAGACAAAGTTGAACATAAGGTCCTGGTGTGCTCAAAATGCAGGGAGGACTGAGAAAGTGGAGTGGAGTGTGACGCTGTGCTTAGGGGTCTGATGCCCACCTCTCTTCCCAGTTTGGTCCTTTTATCCTCTTTTCAGCCCAATAGTCTCACATCTTCCTCCCTGGCTCCTTGTCTCCTCCGTTCCACCCTCTGCCATCAGGACTGCTCCTTATCTCACCAGCTACCTTGTCCCAGTCTCTTTGCCCCACTGATCCCAGGCTACCTGCTGTCCCTCAGGAACCTTCTCCCAAATGCTCTCTTACTTCTGATGACACCTGGACACACAAACACCCTCTCTTAATCCCATGGGCAGCTCTTGTCTTGGTCCGTGCCACCTTCTCTGCCTCTGACAAGAGGCAATGGACTGGTAAGGTTTTAGAGAGGGGCAGGTAGCAGGAGGAGCAGAAAAAGGCCTGTACCAAGGGTACAACTTCAGCAGCAGCTGAGTGCGATGGTGCATGGCAGAGATGCACCCACTCAGCATCAGATCTGGAGATAAATTTGCATTCAGATTCTATCCCTGCTGATCGAAACAGATTTTTCAGGAATTCAAAACTTGGACAGTTCTACCCTTGTTTTTTTTTTCCTATGGCAACGGTAGCTGGATCAGTGTCAGCACTGAGGCAGGGCTGCAGATGGACTCGCTTTGCTCAGAAGCTAAGAGGTGAGTCTTAAGTACTATCAGAATATGGACAAAGAGAAGGTTTCATCTCACTCTGTGAATTTACTGTTGTGTTGAGAGGAAGCTTGACTGAAACAAGTGCCCACTACTGACAATTTCTGTGTGAGAAACTGGAAAAGTAAAAAATCCTGGAAAAGCTTAAGGTTTTGTTTTGTTTTGTTTTCGAGTTGTTTATACAATTGAGAAAGTTAGGTAAGCCTAATTATTGAGGTTATTGGTTTTAATGAGTCACCACCTTGCTATTATTATTCCTGGTTTCTGTTGCCATAGGCTGAGAAGCTGCAGCTGGGCTAAACTGTGCTACGCAACAAACCCTCTTGTTTGCTGTTTCAGGATTGAGACATAGGAAAATGAGTGGGCTCAGGTAAACAGGGGAACATGGAGAAGGATGACAGTGTTTGCCAGTATGTTGTGTGTCAACCTGAACATTGTACTGGGGGCAAAGATGAGTTTCTGTCAGGGACTGGGGTGGGGTGGGGGCTGTCATAGAGTTGATTTCTGGATGTTTTTGAGGAGCCCTTCCAAAGGTGTGGTAGAAGGTACAATGAGGTTGGACATAGAAGTTGACATTGTGGGCTAGTTGCTGTTGGGAATGGCATAGTCAGAGAAGTCACAGGGCTTTGGGGGTGAAAACATGTTATAGGAAGGGAGGAGTCATTGGAGGGATACAAACTAGGAAGCAAGACAAAAGGAAGATGGTAGGAGAAAAAATCTCTATGGTAGTGTCCTTAACAGGTAGGAGTGAAGCAAGATCAGGGCCTGTGAAAGGTACTACCAAAGGAAGGAAGAGGTATGCAAGAGATGCAGGGCTGGAGGAGCTGGGCTTGAAAAAATCCACAAGGTTTACCTGCAGCCTAAATTCGTGAACCTTGAAAGAGAGGTGTGAGATGGGATTCAGGAGCCGTGTGTGCATAGCACATAACACATTGTGTTGCCCACTGTGTTTTTAGAAGATTTAGGGAGAAGGCTTGGGAGGGAAGGGATGTCAAAGCCTCTGTTTTATCCACGCTGAGCTTTAGATAATAGTTAGACATCGGTGAGATATCCTGTCACCTGGGTTGATTGCTTTGAACTGGCCTTTCCTTACTGGGAGCCTTAACAAGACTGCAGGAGGACTTTGAAGCTCACTGGAGGAGAATGTGCTTGTGTGTGTGTGTGTGTGTGTGTGAGAGAGTGTGTGGGCTAACTCCGATCTGCTGCTCAGATATGGCAGCACCACCAGCCCGGCGGGTGGCGTCAGGAACATGCAAACCCTCAGTGTTTCATTGATTGGTTTAAATTGATCAGTTGTGCAGAAACAAAGCGAACAAAGTTTCCGATCTCCTGTATGTTGCAGAGGGTGTTGGGTTTGCTTGCAGCAAATTAATCCTTTTCAGCAGTTTATGTCCTTTCAGTTGTCTCTCTGCGATGGCAGAGAGAAGTCCTTTTTTGAGATGGACAGCTGACTTCAGAAACAACAGAGAAGATCTACTAGCAGAATGGACTATCAGATTTTTTTTCCCCCTCTCAAATGCATACAAGGGCATCTCCTAAAAATAACACAGGAGCAAGCACAGGAAGAGTATGCACAAAAGTGAGCTGCCCCGTGAACATGAAAGCTATTCCTGAGCTATTTTGTTTTCCCCAGTGTCCTGGTTTGGGTGAAAACAGGACTAATTNATTCCTTTTCTCTTCCCCTTTGGGGAGGGAGGGGAGTTAACAGAGAGCATCTGTTGGGTCTTAGGGGCTGCTCTGACCCTAAACCACGACACCCAGTGTGGTGCCTCCCTGTTAGCCTAACAAGAAGAGTGGCACAGTATTTTTCCTTCCAGTCTGCCAGTCCATGCACCTTGATGTCCAAAGCCTGGGAGCAGAGGGAACCCTCACCTTTCTCTCTATGGCATGGGTAAAGTGTGCCTCTTCTTTACACAGCTACCAAATTCTGCCTTTTCATTCTCAATTATCCATTTCTCAATACTTCCCAGAGCTTGAATGCTGGACTCCACCAAGGCTCCAGAGAGATTAGCATGAACTTGCCTTGGCCTTGGGTGACCTTAATTCTCTTTTGCATTTATTACTCCTAGAGGATCACAGAGGAGAAGGAAGGGGAGGGTGAGCTACAGCTAAATCCTGTTTTTGGATCTCCCTTCAGACAGTGAAGAATGAGCTATGAGCCTAAATGAACCCAAAAGAAACCATGGCGTGAGGCACATCACATCCAAGCGGGACATGGTGGCCTCTTCCCAAGTGCCTGA
Organism: Chloroceryle aenea; assembly: GCA_013399075.1. NCBI lineage: Eukaryota > Metazoa > Chordata > Aves > Coraciiformes > Cerylidae > Chloroceryle > Chloroceryle aenea. Next base: position 124,562 of record VWZY01005980.1, on the reverse strand, counting down.
GCTGCTACACGCTCCGGCCATGCTCCAGCAGGCAGCACAGTCCAGGGTCCCTGGGGACAGTGGCAGGGCTGCTGCCAAGGCACCGAGCTCCCCTCCGGGCATGAGTTCCCCTCCGGGCAACTGGAAGTCAGCAAAAATGCAGGTTGTGAATGCTGTCTGGAGTGAGTGACCTGGATGTGTCTGCCCAGACTTCATACAAAGAAGCAACGTGGTCCTGGCTCTGTTGCTTGCAGGGCTTTGTGCCGAAGGCTGAAGCGGATACTGTACAACGTGTGGAGAGCCACAGCTCTTGCCCAGTTGCAGAAGAGGCCACTGTTGTCCTCACTCCCCAGCATGGCTCTGCGAACCCATCTGCACAATAGACTTGTCAATGTGGGTGCCAAGAGGATCCAGCCTCTCCACCGTTACTGCCAGAGCTTCCTGATAGGCAGGCTGCTCTGCAGCCTAATGCAGCTCACGAAGGGGGGAGTTCAGATGAGAACTGCATAATATATTAGCAGTTCTCAATGTTTTTTCACTCTTAGGGCCGTTTAGTTTTGGACATAAACATGCCAAGCCCACCTTGTGCAGCACCACTGTTCTGGTTTTCATGGGTCACTAAAGCAAAGTTAAGCTGGGGTTTTCTTTGTGTGTTTATCATTGGTTTCTCTATTGGCTTGTGCATGTGGGAATTGTTATCTGAAACTCCCTCTCCTCCTTTCCAAAGTGCACTGAATCCTCTGGCAGTGGTGGATGGCCCATGGACCACAAATTGAGAAGAACCCAGCTCATCTTCTTCTCTTAACAGGTATCTGCTTTAAGTTCATGAACACAGAAGTCCCCAGTGAATGGCAGTGGTGATCCCAGCCAGAAGCTGCTCATGTGCCTGACAGTTAGCTAAGAATTGTCTCAAATAACCTGGTTTAGGTCTGGCAGAGGGACTCAGAAGGTTACTCAGTCTGCCTCCAGCATTGCACAGGGATGGGGCTCAATCCACCTTTTCATGACTGTAAGATTTGCTTCTTCTCTCCCTCCCTGTCACGATCAGTTTCCCCTCAGCATTTAACACTTCTGAGCATTATTTAGTGTATTACATTGCAGATAAAGGCAAATGCTCCATTTCCACTCGTTTTTTGCTAGATTGTCTGCAGTAAATACATTTTTTTTCTGCTGTTCTTCAAATAAGGCAAATATACTGGATACCAAGGAGCTGATTAGTGGGAGAGGCAGAGCTGCTTTTGCTTCCCCTTCCCTCCTACATACAGAAATGAAGGACCTGATGAGATTGCAAGCTCAGATGAAGAAGGAGTGTCTGCCAAGGAGCAGAGCTGCTCCCCTAGAAACATCCCTCCCATGTGGGAAGGGAGAGACTCTGACCATTTTATTCTCTTAGTTATGAATAAGTAGCACATGTTGATCACTTGCCACTAACCAAGAAGTACAAGTAATGTACCTGTTGATGCATCCTGACTGCGTAGAGGTACTGTAGGACAGTGGAAGTTGATATATTGGGACAAATAATGCCTTAAAATTCCCTGTTTTCACAGTAGCTCAAACTCCAGGTCAAAGTGGGCACAGGCTATGTCGGGCCAGAAGTGTGTGGGATGTCACCTTTGACTTTACAGACACTATCCATTTTCTCTCCTTGTCCCTTTCTTACCACCAAGAATTTAGTTAATTTAGCAAAATATCACAGACACCAATAGTTAGTGCCAGTGTTGAAGGAGCAACACTGCTACCCACTGCATGCAAACTAGGAAGACTCAGTGTGCCCTGGGAAGACTGTTGCAGTGATGGGAAGACTTTGGAAGGACATGTAATTAGACTGGTATCTATGTGCCAGGTAGAAGGCCTCAGATTTCCCTGAAAGGTGGGATCTTATCTGATTTCATTACAGCTGGTCACATGAAATGGTTTAGTGCTGTATTTTGTGTCCGTGAGAATACACTGCTCGGACTCCGTGCTCAGCAGCACAGAGACACTGAGTGACACGTGAGAGACTCCCACCCCTTACAATTACCAAAAAGCCAAGCTGGCATGAGAGGGTAAATGCTGCCGTGCGGTGTTCAAGGAAAACCTGTTTGCGTGGGTTGTGCTGGAAAAATTGCTCAAGAATGGTGCATTCTCATAAAAACTGATCTGGCTGCTGTTCAGGTGAGTGTTTTTGTACTGAAGCTGCAGGCAATGTGGTTGCTTCAGCGTATGCGTGCAGCCGCTGTTAGGGTGTTTGCTTTGCATGTGATCTAATCCCCCTTGCTCTGGGGTGCTGGAGGTGTTTGCCCTCACCTAGTTTTGGGTCTGGATCCATCTTCTCAGAACAGCTTGCACTGACACATGACTTCATGGCAGAGAGAGTCTAGAAGAGCAACTCAGTCGAGATCATTGTGCTAGTGGTGCTTGGTCCCTTCATGGTGGGAAGGTAGGAGGGCTAAAATGCTACACCAAGTTCAACAGCAGATCATAACTAGGTTTCCAATCCCTGCCAAGCAAAGCAGTCACCATGCTTCAGAGGTGGATGAAGAGATTCCCAGAGTTCCAGATGATGAATCAGCATTAAGTGCTGGAGGAAATAAATGACAGGAATGCCCAGTTCTTAGCTGGAGCCTCCTAACCCCTGCTTGACAAACTATCAACAAGCCATGAAAGGGCAGCCCTCACTCTTTCTCCTTTTCCACCTTAGGTGAAGGCTGAAGGTAAAAGACAGCTAGAAGGTCTCCTGCAAGCCAGAGAGCTGTAAGCCTTCCCTCATGCACCATTCTTGCTCTCCTACCACCAGACCTTTCTGATTACAGTGCCTTTACTCTACACTCAGCTCCTGTAATCTTCAAGACCAGAAACATCAGCACAGCTGCCACCAAAGCCTGCAGCATTCAGACCAGACTTCACAGTGGTTTCACAGGGTGAGATTTAATAGGCATGTTTTAATGTGGTTGCTCAGTACAGAGGGCCCTTTGTCCTCAAAAGCATTACACAAAATGATACAGACCATAAATTTAGTGCAAAAGCTGTAGTGAAAGAAAATGAAGTAGTGATCCATGGCTGCTTCTGCAGAGGAAGTGCCCTTAGGCTGCTGAGTAGTTTGGTTATGATCAGTCCTGAAGTAGCCACTGGGAATTAGAACAGAGTAAAATTACACAGGAGGAAGGTTGTGTTTTAGGTTCCTTGTGCTACTGCTTTTAAAAAACCAGCCTTCACAGCGACTGCTCTTTTCCCTCTGGAAGGAGAGCTGAAGCAGAATTTGCAATGTAAAGTTTCACAGAGAAGTGGGTAATGGGCAAAAGTCCCTTTTCTCACAAGTATGCAAAAATCTCTCATTTGTGGTTTTGTGCACTAACTGGTGAGACAAAACAGTGATGAGTTAGTGTAGGGAGCAGTCCCTGCTGTCACCTGCATATGTACTTACATACCCTCAACCCCTCCATACCTCAGAAACTGTCCCAATGCACACAAACACCACCTCTCCCTTTTGATCACTTCTCGCCTCATCTCTGAGAGGATTTGCTGCTATTTACCTCCTTTCCAATATCCACCCTGTCCAAATCATTGTTGCCAAGTTGCCCTCCTTGGCATTTTCACTATGTCATCCCAGCTGGAGTTATGTATCAACTTGGACCTCTCATCCTTGCCGCAACTACGCAGGAGGTCCCCTGGTGGCACTGGGCATTTGACACCAGCTTTTGAGAAATAGGCACCAGTTTTAATTATGGGATGCCCAAGACCATGAGCACTAAAAGCACCAGGAAACATCATCATGTTAAACACAGCCTGGGCTCTCCTTTTAAAAGCATAGCCCCGCGTAATACCTGTCATCACAGCTACGGCAACATGACGGCTGCAAAGTCAGACTCAGGGTACAATGAGCCCTTCATGGATCTGCTCCCCAAACACAGACACACATACGCACCCCCACGCAAAAGAAGGCGTTAGAAAACTCTCCTGTGGCTGAGCCGTTGTCTGCACAAACAGCATTTCTGGAAAGGCCTGGCATTCAGACAGGCAGGCAAGACAGCTGGTTGCAGTAATGCCCATCATCCTGATGTCTGGGCTTTGCAAAACGGGCTCTGTCTTTGAAAACATTATTTATTTATTTATTTAAATTCAGACAAGAAGAGCCCTCTAAACTAAGTTCTCTCCCCTCCTGACTATCTCAAAAGGTAAATCAAACCAAGCCGTGCTCCCCTGCCTTGAGATTATTATACCATTTTGAATCACCAGCCTCATCTGGTAATTCTGCACTTTAACCAGCCCCTCTGGCTGCCTTCTTCAGCTGCCAGCCAACATCCTCTTCCCAAATTAACCCAACCAAAATGAACTGCAGCAGAATCCGCATAATTTCTCTTCTTGCTCCAACCAGCATGACTTACGAAGGGGACATTTCCTGCAGTAGCCAGAACTGCAATACTCATTATTCTTAAGCTAGGGGTTGCTGCGGTATCTTTATTCTCAGATATCGCCTTTAATCTCACATACTGCCTTTAGCAGCACCCGCCGGCTGCAGCAATCCCACAGCATGCCCTCTTTCCATCCTCTCCCAGGCAAGCAAGGCAAGAGGCTCCAGAGAGAGCCAGCAGAGCAGGGTTTTTTTTCGGCAGGCACCCAGCAAGAGCTGCCATCCCCCCTTGGAGACAGGCATGCAACTTCCACCTGCACTGGCAGGCGTGGAGCACTCACGTTGGCGGCAGCGCGGATCCCTTTGAACAGTTTAGCTGCGATTCATTTTTCACCCCGGACAGCGGATTTAAGCTGCTCTCCCCAGGGATGAAGCGGAGGTGCCTGCGTGACACCGAGGCATCCAGACGCCGGCTCGCCAGCTGACATGTCAAAGCAGCATCGCAGTGAGCAAATATATCAACAAACGGAGAGGGAGAGCGAGCAGCTCACACAACGGTGCGAAGAGCTCGCTCTGCGGTGTGTGGGATCCCTGCTATATGGGCAGGCAGCTCCTGCCTCTGTCTCTGCTCTTGGCTTTGTGCAGCCCCGTCAAATTCAGTGTTGCTAGCTCCTGTTTTCTGCCGATGTTTAAAATAGCATCAGGAATGTTCCCTGTTGATTTCCCCGGCAGTGCTCGCTGAGCCATGCCGGGTACCACGGCTCCTGAACCTGCCTCCATGCAGCACGTTAAAAAAACCATTTTATTGCTTTCTGCCTCCAAGGGAGATGATGGGGGAGAAAGCCCTACAGATGTTTCTCACCCAGCTACCAGAAAATCCCGACCTGAGCTAATTCTGCCATGGCTGAAAGCAGAGGATGGTTGCAGTGCATGAAGCTGATTTGCTGACTTACCCTTCATCTCTCTCAAGAATGCCAGGTGAAGAAGCCAGCCTCTCGCTCAAGAAATAAACCACAAGAAGCCCGGCAGCAACCACTGCAGAGCTTGCTCAGAAGTTCGCTCCCTCTGTCACAGTGTATGCAGCTTGCCAGGTATAGCCTGGATGAGAACACCCCGTGCTTTTCCCAAGATGAATGAGATCAGCACATATTCAGGCAAGGAAAAAAAAAAAAAAAATCCTCCTAATATATGGTTTCTGACCCAGAGGTAAACTGTTGGTCTGCAAGTTCCTCTGCTTTACAACTCAGGATTTTCTGGGGCAAATTTCACAGGGAGAACATCTGCCTTTGATGTTGTCGGATGCGCGTTAAAAAGCAAGCAAATGGTATCTCCATGGGGTAGGCAGGAACCCCATCCTCAGCAGCATGAGATGGAGGGCACATGAAGGGTATCATTACAAGCAGCAGAGATGCTTTTAAAATGTGCACACTGATGTTTTTTGACTGAACCCAGTACTTTGCTGTTACAGACGTCCTGTGGTATGAGCAGATCCTGACTCTGCTGGTCCTGGCTTTTCTGAGCAAGGTTGTTCACATTAAGGTCTCTTCCAGCTGGCTGCTTCAGGAGTACCCAGGTAGACAAAGTGCCTTTCGACTGCCAGGTCCTTTGCATCAAGCATTTCTCAAGCCTCATCTCCTGCCTGTCAGGGAGGGGGAGGATGTCACCATGCTGAAGCCCTGGGGTGACAGGGAGGCAGGGAAAGGGCATGAGCTGCTTGGAGGACTCGGATGAGCTGAAACCTTTTCATGGCAGCGTCAGGTACCTCTGAGGTCTCAGTCCTTGTGCTGGAAGGATCCTGGTCCTCTTGCAGATCATGGCATGGCCAGGAGTTCCAATGTCTGCCTTGGCCTTAGCTAACATTTGGGAACCTGCATAGTACAAGGATGTGGCATTTTCCTTTAGTCTTAGCTAGGTGGAAAGTGACTGTGTTGGAGGAGAAAGGGAAAGGGAACAGTTAGATTATTTTCTCAGGATCAGGCCCCAAGGTTTGTTGGACTGAGAACCCATCTCAGCTCTCCCAGTCTCTGCCCATTGCTTTAGCTACAGCAAACCTTCTCCCTTTTCTTCTCCTGAACCCCGGAGCTAGGAGTCACCTAGGTACTGGCTTCTGTCACAGACTCTGCACAACCTTAGATGCATCCCTTAATCTCCCCAGTCCACTCACTTGCACAAAGCTCCTGTGCAGCTCATTTATGCAGGGAGTGGATTCACTGCCTCCCATGACTGGCCTAGTTCCCCACTGACAGCAGAGACTGGGATGTGGGTTTTGATGTGGCTGAGACAGCCTGTGTGACTAGGCTGAATATGGTGGGCTGCGGGGAAAGCCTCTCTCCCTCGGTTGGCACTTAATCAGGAAGCAGCAGGGCAGCACTCTGTGCTCTTCTGTCACCATCCTGAAGGTCAGGTTTGTTCTTCTGCATCAGCAGGGCTTGTGGCTGAATGCCAGTAGGACTCCAGGGGAAGTTTTTTTCCCACCTGGCAGAGCCTCAGGCAGCTTGTTGCTTGAACCAGCAGGTTGGCTTCAGCTGTTGGATGTCTATGATGCTTCAATGGTGGTGGGAAAGTCAGGGAATGAAGCAACCACACAGGGTCAGATAAGATGCAGGAGAAAAGCCCATTCAAGGGCAAGCTTTGAGAGTCCTGGGCTAGGGACAAGGTCCCCTGAGCCCAGTGACCTCTGAAGTTGCAGTGGGTCTTACGATACAAAAGGGCAGTGCTGCATAGGTCCCTTGGAGGTGTGGGCAGAGTGGATCTCCTATCACCTCTGCAGACCTGCCTCTGCCGTTGACCCATGAGGCATCCATGGGCATGTTTGGAAGCTACACACAAGACTGAACTAACCTACCTCAGACAGGTGCTTGGATTAATTAGTCAATACATGTTAAATGCTGCAAAGATTTAAGGCTCTGCTTAACTGTTAAGTAACTCAATCATCAGTGGCTGCGTGGGTTGCCTGAGGCACATAGTGGATGAATCAGCCGGTCTCTGGCAAGTGCAAAATAAGGAGAGAGAAAGCATTCCAAGGCTGGGTGACAGGACCATGGGTTGGTTAGGAGACAGCAGCAATTAACTGAGGTTGCTGGGACTGGGAGCATTTGGGTATACCTAAGAGAGAGGAGATCCTGCACAGAAAAGCCTGCACTGAGGGGAACAGGGTTCTTGTAGACTATGGAAGGGAAGGCAATGAATTCATAGCAGCAAGAGCTAAAAGACCAGAAATAAATTCTTTGAGTTCTTCAGGCTTGTTATGGCCAAGCTACTCTGAGGGTGGTGGGTTTGAGGATGAACTGAAGGGGGGATGTGAGACTGATTTGGGTAAAATGGGGAGCACTTACATGCTATGGACACACCTGTCCTCCCTGTAGGGGCTGGTCTCATGCTATAGGCTTGGGTGGGCCGTGAAGCTGCTGACAAGGGATCAGCTTGTGTCCCACATGCCAGTTGTCCATGTAGCAACACAAGCTGAGAGGCCAAGGGCTCCCAACGGGAACACTGGTGCAGTATAGTCCACCCACCAGTGGTCCCTTCCAACCCAGACGTTTCTATGTTTCTGTGTTTCCTGCCACCACACAGCGTCTCCCATCACTCAGGGTTGGGTTTCAGATCCACACCTGTCCTTGTTTCTGTGCTAGAAAATTTCATGTTTTGCAGCCTCTCCATTTGCCCCTACCCTTCCTGCTGAGCTTCTCTCCATGTGGGAGCTACCTACATATGCCATTGACTCCGCTCACAGAAACCTCTGGTATGCTCAAGGAGCTTGGTGCCTTGTAGATGTGATGCTTAGGGACAGATTTAGTGGTGGATTTGGCAGTGCTGGGCTGACAATTGGACTTGATGATCTTAAGTGTTTTCCAACTTAGACAATAATTCTATTCTATCATCTTTGCACAGAGGAGGAAAGGCCTTAGAGTCATCTAGGGTTTTCTCCACCTTCTTGTGACTGTATATTCCCCTTGAAGGAGAAACTCACCGATACTGAGGCTTTAACCCCAGAGTTAACCCCCTGTGTCGAGGTGACTTCCAGCATGTATGACCATGGGTCCTCCAGCCAGGTAAGATGGGGCATTTCTTGTCACTGTGCCTTATTCACAGACATGTTCTCAGGACTTTCTGTGAGGCTGGATCTGGGAAGGATCTATGTGCCTGGCATCTGGATGGCTGGAAAAATCCTCTGAGCTTTGCCCTGGTGAAACAGTCATATTTTGGGAAACGGGGAGCAGGCTGGAACGGCCTGCACTGTTGTGACAGAGCTGTTTGCCTAAGCCAAACCTCGCTGCAAGGGCTGGGAAGATTGCACGTGGCTCTTGCGAGAAAGAGGTGTGAGCTCTGGAAGGAGACACAGCCAAGTACAAGCTCCAGGAAAGGCCAGCAGGCCAACATGTAGGCCTGGGAGGAATGGCATAACCACTGTTCGCTCTTTTACCTGCTCCCATCCTTGCCTTGCAGCCTTCCTTAGAGCAGCGCTATGAAAGCCAAACAGCCCAGATAAGTTGCCTGGGTGTCAGATTAGACCTGCCTCAGTCTTGGAGGAGCTGGCATCACGAGAAGACAGCCCACCGTCCCAGCACCAGCTGCGGGGCTTGGCAGAGGTTTGCAAGGCACCCCCTGACCTCAGCCATCGCCCACATCCTTACAGCTTTAATCCTTTTTTAATTAAATGCAGAGGGGTGTGATGGTATCAGGAGGGTGGTGGTGGGGGGGTGGCCTGCGGTGTTCTGGGCTCGGTGTGTGTGCCAGCCAGCTGGGGTTGGTGTGAGCCTGTCAGATCTCACATGCGAGCTTTCCCTCTTGCTCCTCTTGAGATCCGGCTGTAGCTCAGGTGTTACATGGATCATCCCTGCGGCCCTTCCATTGCTCAGGGATCCTGTGGTGTCCTGCCTGGCAGGAGCTGGCAAAACAAAGACATCCACAAAATCGGCAGCTGAAAGGCAAAGTGGCTTCTTTGATGTCAATGAATACTGAGGAGGAGGTTTGACCTAAATCAGAAACCAGGAATGGTGAGGTAACCAGAGCAGAGATAAAATGGCCACAGAGATAATCAAGATGGAAACTGGGGGTGAGGTCTGCAGCTGGTAGGTCACTGAGGTCATGCAACAGACATTTGGGTTTATTGGGTTATCACAGGGATTGAACAACACACTTGCCTGGGTTTTGGACTCAAGGACAAGGCAAACCCAGCCTTTCCCCACCACAACTCACTTTCAGCACAGGGAGTAGTAGGTGCCCAGAATGTACCCAGGGATCTGATGCTCCTGGGGTGAACAAGCTGCATGTTGGACCTGAATGAAATGAAAATTTCTGTCTGCAGGCTGAAAGCAGTCTCTTCCTGGAAGGATGAGATACTCTGGGGACAGATCATCTGCTTCTACTCATGGGCCAGCAAAAAGGGAGGACAACTGAAACTGAGGTCCCAGGTTTCTGGCACTACCAGGATTACTGAAAACATGTGTGCTGGGCGTCACTGGAGACTCTGACAGCACATGATGTTGAGTCCTAATAAAAATACACTCAGATATTATCACCAACATGACCTGTGTGTCCATCCTGCACCCCCACTATGATTTCTTTCAGAGAAATCTGCCTGGCAGAGGCAGGATGTTCATTTAGCTTTTCCCATTCCTGGGGTGGCTCTTCTGTTGTTTGGACATCTGAGAAGATCTTGTGTAACATATGGCCTTGAAGGAACTTGAGGGGATCAGAGCAGGGAACAGAGCATGGCTCTTCTTAGCCTTTGGGGATGACCAGACACAGCTGTGCCCAAAGCAGTGAAGTGCAAACGTGAAGGAGTTGACCTGGATGAGGCCAATACAAAGAGGTGCCAAGGGGTGAACAACACTCCAGTCACACTGAGAAAACCAAACTACATCCAGTGATCTGGAGCAGTGGCCAGATACATACAGAATCAGTTTCCTGTTTTTAACTGGTGGAGGCTGTGAACCACTGTGACCAGCCACCTGGGGTAACTGGTGGACAGTAGGCTCTCCATTGCTGGAAATCTCTGAATCAACACATTGAAATTATTGCTCAAAGGGAAACTGTGGGCTTGGTAGAGGCAGCCAGTGCCGGGTTGTGCAAGAGACCAGATTGCTTAGCACTGTATACCCCATGTGCCTTAAAACCTGTGACTCTGTGAAACAGCAGCTGGTCACCAGGCCCTCTTAGCCAGAGTCATTTGAGAAGTTCTGTGGGTGTGTTACATGGTGGGCAAGAGTCCCTGCAGCATTGCTTACCACACCGCTGCTTCCCGTGAAAAAAAAATGCGGGAAGAATTTGACACAGAGGTGAGGGGGCCATCCTCATTCCTTGACTTTGAAGTGGCCACAAACTGCTGAGCAAAAAAGGTGCTTAAAAGGAGGGAGCCCTGTAGAGGTGCAATGTCTCTGCAGCGCACCTCTAAGAAAAGTGTGCAGGGGTCCTGCACTTACCCACCTCTGTGTTACCTGGACCTCTTCCTGAGCTGCTCCCTTGCACACAAAGCAGAGCAGGGCCCGGAAGAAGCACCAGAGAGGTTCTTGGTGAGGGGATCTTGGTCTTTGGGAAGGTGATGCATAATCCTCATCAGCCCAGAAATTTCCCTACCTTGCTGTGCAGTGGCAACCACTCCCATGCTAACTAGCAAGCCATGGCCAGGCACCATGGCACAAACTCTTTTTTTCCTCATAAAAGCAGATGACAAATTTACTGCTTGACTCAGTGGTGCAACCAGGGTGTGCTGATGTGCCTGGTGGACAGGGTTGGGCTGTGATGTGGGGAGGCAGCTGTCTGTTCGTGAGGCATTTTGCATAAATTCTCCTTGATGCCTCATCCTGCTGTCCTCTCTCCAGGCTGGGGAGTTTGGAAACAGCAGGAGCCTTGCTTCAGCAGAGAGTCAGGGATGGACAGAGGCTGCTCATGGATTACCCTAGAAGCTTCCTCATGGGAAAGGTTTCAGGACTGTTTCAAAGCTTGGCTGTATGAAGGTCCCCTCAGCTGCTGAGATTCCTATCTCCTGGCTGCCCTCTTTTTGGCGATGTTAAAGGATAATGTTTAAAAAAATGCTATGAATCGAGACCTCATGAAACTTCCCCCTGTGACTATGGGAATGCTTTTGTTCTTATGTTATTTTGGGTTTTCTTTTCCTCAACATCTGTCGACTCTGGGATTGGCATCAAGTCAAACGCTGTTCACTTAAGTCAGCATTTAGTTGGAAGCAAGTGCATTTATTCATTCCCTTTTCCCTGCTGCAGCCAGATGTGTGTTGCTCTCCTGAAGCAATGCTTCTGTTTTCATATCCCTGCTCCTGCTTTTCTCTTAGGGCACCCCCGCCCCACAGCTGTTCTGGTCTGTGACCCAGAAGAGCCTTAGAGAAGGACTCAGCATCAGCTGGTTCAACTGGTAGCAATGTGGATTTTTGCAGGCACTGGCCTGTGTGAGAGGGCAGAGCTTGTTCAGAGCTAACCTGCCTCTCATTCCTGGAGACGAATCCATCACAATGGTGACACTCCAGGCAACGAAGAGGTTGTGGAGCAGAGCAAATGTAACATCACATGAAATGCTATTTCATTCATCATTCAGTTCAGCTGTGCAAAGCCATGATGCTGCCTGGCTTTTCTGCATTTGTGGTGGCTATTGCCCGTGGAGTTCATTAAAACCACAGTGTTTGCCACCGTGGTGGTGTTGGCTTGGAAAAAAGGCCATGGCTCTCTTGAGATGCATTGTGGAGCAGAGCAGAATGTGCTTTCTTTAAGCTGTAGCTAGAGAAAGGGTCAGAGCAAAGAGAAACATGAAAGGTAGCACCTGGAGAGAAGTTTAGGATGTAGTGGGAAGAAGCAAAGGTCTGCCTAGCATAGAACATGGCCACAAAACCAGAACTCCTGACATACTCAGCCTCAGGGGGCTGCAGGGGAGACCAGATTGGCCATACTTGGTCTGTCGGGCACTTTCTACAAGCTGTGCATGTGTTATACACTGATCTGTGCCCAGACAGCACAGACCTGTGGGACACAGCAGCCCAGCTGCAGACTGTCTGGCAGCTTGGACTGCACTTCAAGGCATCAGGAGATCCGCAATGAATGCAGACGATCCTCAGCACAGCGAATGAAAAACCCAGTGGGACCATAGCTGAAATGAACGGGATGTCCTTGCCAGAGGCAGGGCCTGGCTTGGCTTCATGCTTTTGAACGAGCGTAGCTCTTGGCTGGCCACCCCCAGAAGAAGTGCTGCATTGCAGAGTGTGCAGAGAGGCAGTCAGGCTGAACTGCACCCTTTGGCGGTGGCACTGTGGTTGGTGCGTGTCACCTCTGTCGTGCTATGTCACCACTTGCAATTCCACCCCTCCCACCACTTTCTCAGACAGAGGGACACTGTGCTGCTTGCTTTAGCCCAAGTGCAGTCTGAGGAAGGCTGTGAGATCAAGGGTGTGGGGGGTGAGAATGTTCCTGCTGTGCTGAGTGGAGAGGCTGTGCTCTGGGACCTTGGTCTGCAAGGACCACCGGAGGGAAGGAGGCAAAGGCAAGCGAAGGGATCTTGGAAGGGCTTGAAAACATGAGAGAGAATTGCATTTGCTCAGTGAGAAGGAAGAGCTGGCAGGGGATGAGTGGCAGGGGATCTTTCCCCTCTCCTTGCATCTGTCCAGCGCTGAGCAAACAGCAACTAATCTTCCTGACACTTCCATAAGACAAGGAAGCATTCCAGTGCCATAATGGTAAGTGCAATGGGAACCAGATCTGCAGTGATGTGTGCTGTATAAAACCACTGCTCAGGCAGACTCCTCCTTGACACCTGCCAAGGTGGCCAACCAGGAGCAGGGCCGAGCCGTTTCCCACAGAAGGTCAGGGACAGACTTCAGAAGGGAACCCAGACATCCTGTTTTGCAGCCTCTTACTTTTGCTTCTGGACCACAGTGAGATCAATCAGCCAGGGGAATAACTTGCCAGTGAAGACTGTAGGGGTGAGGAAATAATTAAAGTGTTGATCTGGGTTCCTGTTTTGGAATAGAAAAAAAACCCCAACCAACCAACAACCAGACCAAGCAAACAACAACCAAAACCAAAACAAACAAAACCAAACAAACAAAACCAAACCCCAAATAAACCATATTTTCTTCATTATTTAAAAGCACCTTTTCATCTCCAAACTGGCAGGAACGTTCTATTGTTCATTTCTCTTAGGTTTGCTCCTCATCAGTTTTTGCTCAGCAGACATGAAGATGTGGGAGCGAATTTATCTGTCAGAGCAGAGTAGACACAAAAAGTGGAGGGGGAATGTTAGTTCACATCAGCAAATACTTAAGGGTTTGCTGCCAAAGGTGCAAGAGCTTGTTCTTGCTGCTCACACAGCCAGCTAAGTGGCAAGTAACAAGAGGTACCTGTTGGCTCATTCTCAGGAGGGATTTATGATGATGTGGTGCAGGGAAGGAAGGCAGGACTATCGGACTCTTCTGACATGACTTTGATTCACCTGTTGATGAATTTAGTGGGAGTTGGTGTCCTCCTGTATGTGCTGTGCAGGTTCCTTGCATATCCAGCAAGATGAGGAAAGTGATAATTCACTCCTGTTTGGAGCACTGTGTTTAGTTTTGGGTCCCCCAGTACAAGGGAGAGGCCAACAAACTGGACCAGGTCCAGTGGAGAGCACAAGGCATATGAGAAAAGGTTGAGGGAGCTGGGTGTGAATAGCATGAGAAAGAAGATGCTCAATGGAATGCAGTTGCTGCCTTCTGCTACTTAAGTGGTTAGAAAGAAGACAGTCTCTTCTCTGAGGCGCACTGTGAAAGGATGAGGCAATAAACACAAGTAGTGGCTGTAGGAAATGATGTTGGAACAATATGTGAGCTGTGAGACCTTGCAGGGGGGGCGTTGATTAGATTTTAGAACCAAACCAAAGCAAACGAAACCCTGTTGTCACTCATTGCATCCAGACCCTCATGCCCACAAGCATCAATAAATGATTACCCACTAGTTTGGCAGCAAAACACTTAGAATCATAGGACGTGTCCAAACTGTCCATACAGGGTTCCCTGAGAAACCATAAATGACAAGAGATGTCACCTACTGAATTTTTCCATCCTGTCCCATGTCCATGAATCACCAGAATTTACTCACTGGACTTTGTCCCCTATGTGGGGTGACCTGAGATGGTGCATGGAGATGTGCTGGGATCTTGCTGCCTTATTCTCAGTGCCATCAGCATGTACCGTTTGAGTTGCCCTTCTCCTGCCTTTTCTCCTTTTGGTTCGTGCACGCAAGACATCCCCATTCACACCAGTCCGAACATTACTGTTATGGTGCCCTGCACAGCAAACAAAACATTATGCACTCTGAGAATGGGTAAGTGCTGGGACAGCTGCACAGGGACACTGTGCTATCTCCACACTTGGAGAAGTTCAGAAGTCCCCTGGCTAGACTGGAGATGCCCAGGGATCCTTTCTAAACTAAGTTATTCTGTGGCTCTCAGCAGAGGAAAGAGAAGATACTTGTTTTGATGAGGAGAGGAAAGAGAAGGAGGAAGCGATGACTTCATTGTCCTTCATTAACCCACTGATAAACTGTGAAGCAGCAGCAGCTGATTTACATGGCACTGCTCACTGCTGGCTGCAGGAGAAACTCCACACTTTTCAAGGGTCGGAAGGATAGGTTTGTGATGGCTCACACACACACCCTGCCTCCTTCAGAGGATTTCAGAGCCCAGAGTGGAGACAGATCTGTATCTTGCTTTTCTCCAGAACCGGAGGCATAAGAGAATGAGCAGCTTGCCCAGCTCTGCAGTGACACACTTGGCAGATGCCAGACTCCAGTCTCCTAGCCTTCTTCATCTCCAGCCATGCTATCTCCTATGATAGTCCTGTGCCAGACCATAAATGTGGTACTCTCCAAGTCCCTCCTCTACTCACAGACTAAGTATGTTCATCAGAGTGCCAGAGCACATCCAGCCCTGTCTACAGGTTGGCAGAGATGGTCCCCACCAGATGGGAATGCTCTTCATCTCCTGTCTATCTACATAATCTGATGTGTATTTGAGGGTGGGCATCCTCCAACTTTTCTACAGAGATTGGTCCTTTCCCCTGGTGCCATGGTGGGGACAGAAGGACTGTGACCCCATGATGCTTTGCTCAAACCATTCAATCCCAAACACCACACTCTCCTCACCTACCCATTTTCACAGCATGTGTAGGAAAAAGATTTATCTGGAATTCTGAGAGCCCTGTGTTTGTGGGGTAAAAACTGTTGGTCAGGGGGAGAGTTACAGACATGCACAGTGATTATGTAAGGGGATTTCAGAGCCACTGAGGAAACCCGGCTGAAAAACAAACCCAAGCAAAAAAAAAACAACAAACAACCAAATCTCCAAAACTTCTTGAAAACAGCTTCCTCAAAGAGCTCAAGCATGTGGCAGCTGCACAAGATGGACCCTGCTCCTGCCCCAGTTCAGCCACCAGGTTTCCCAGCCTGCCCCGCAGCTCCAGATGAGTCTTCAGTTTGCAGAGTGATTTATCCCCCACCCGCTTCAGAAAGTTTTAGTCATCACCCAGCTGCTGAATAACCCTCTTGTCTGAATTCCCCTGGAGGCCCAAAAAGACTCTCTGCTTATCTAACGCTCATTTGACTGGATAATTTGAAGGCAGTTTGCAAGCTCTGTGGAAGTGACCTGCTTTAAGTCAGTTCAGCTTTTCAATCCCCTTGGCTGCAACATCAGCAGTTTTCCTCATATTTTTATGTCTGCCTGGTGCAGGCTCTGATATTTCTACTGTCCCAGTATCTTGTTTACCCTGCTGAGACTCAGAGGATGGAGAGGTGCCCCTGGTTCCCACTCAACCTGTGTGTTACCTTCCCGGACCCATGGAAACTTGATCACAGGAGATCATTTGCAAAAACTAATTGATCTTAAAAGCCTTTTTTCATCTCATCCTAGAGTATTTAAAAGTGGCTTCCTAGGGCAGGACTGTCCTCTGAGTACAGTATTAACAGCTTGTTCCTGCACTTTCTAGTCTTTGAGCGCTATTGATTAATCCCACTGCTGGTTTCTGTTTTGCTGGCAGGGTTGGATCACTTTCTCGCTGCTGGGGAGATAAGCTGCAGCCTTCCCATGGGCAGAGAACAACAGGTATTTAGTTCCAGTGCTAAAGCTTTCCAACAAAAACTTTGTTTTCTGCAACCAATCTCGTGCCTGGCTTTGAAACACACTTTGAATGAATCTATTCACTGCACAACCGCCCACGAGAACGTATGTCAAAAATTAGTCAGACAATTGCCTTGTGTTTGCTCCTCTGCTCTCAGTGCGTGCCCAGCATTTCCTGAAAACATTAACTGGAAGTGGCAAAATCATCTTTCACCTCTGAAATGACAGCCATCTTTTCAGACCTTTTCAGATCCTGCCATAGCTAATGAGTATCACTATCAATAGCTAAGGATCTTGAGTTCTGATATATGAGAGAGAAAAAGCTAATCCTGCCTTGCTTTTTCTGGATGTGCTTTTCCCCCTTTGCTCTTCCATACCTTTGAATCCTTTCTTTACCCGTGAGCCAAGTCTGGTGAAGCACCAAAGAGTGCAGGGATCAAAATTCCTACTTCTTTTGCAAATATTGGTTGCTGGATAGAGGAAAAATCTCTTTCAGTGTCCCCCACTAATAGGAATACAATGCTATGAGTACACTGCATATTATCCCAGAGCAGAAGTTGCTAAAAATCTCCATATTGTCTCTCTAGCTCCACCTCTGATCTCTAAAAAGCCAGTTTTCATTTTTCCACTTCTCCAAGAAGAGCTTCTTGTCTTTGCTAGGTCCTCTCCCATACATTCTTGGGCTTGTAGTTCCCCACTCTCTAAGACCTGGATTGGATGAGCTGAAACTGTGCCATTGAGGGAGGATGGTTTTGAGGTCATACTGATGATAGGAGAATGGATCACGACGGTATCCTCCATCGCTGGTATGTGTTTCTGTGCTGGTTATATCAGCTGCTTTTACCACTCATGAGAACCAGACGTGGCTTCAGAGGCAAGAATTTAGTTGCTGGAGGAAAGCGCTGAAGTTGGATGGGTCGCAGGGTGGGGGATGTTACATTGTTTTAGCCTTTTAACCTATAGGGCTGGAACTGAAGCCAGAGAAATGTCAGTGAAAGATAACATGGGACTTTTAGATCACAAGTGTATCAGCCTGAATATAAGGTGAGATCTTTTCAGAAATAAAGATTTGAACAAAATCCATCTTGGTTTACATGTTTTACTCTGTAGGTGAGATGATCCTTTTAGGAGTCCCAGTAACTTTAGCAGGTCACAGCTGTGTCGTGTGTCAGGACTCTTCCAGTTCTGCCCCTGGTGGGAACTCTCTAAGGATACTCACCTCCTGTCCATCCTTCCCTGTCCCATTTTGTCCTTGCTCCATCTCTAAATCCTTGTGTTTGCTTCCTTTCCCTTTCCAGATCATGACTCTGCCTTGAGCTGTCTTGCAGGTTCTGACCTCCTCCCTGGTGACCTTGCTGTCATGGCCTGCTTCTCTTTGCTTCCCATTTGCCTTCACCCTATTATCATGTTACTTTCTGCCCTCTAAGAGAAACTCAGCCAAAAATCTCCTCTCTGTGCTGCTTGCTTGCCAGGTCTGAGCAGGAAAATACTGTTTCCTGCTATTTCATTAACAGCAGTCAGGAAGGTCTCTCCCACTGAGGGAAGGCATTCCACTGAATTGCATCCCTCACTTGGCTGCCTTAGAGGAGATCGTGTGTGCTAAATCCAGCTCCTGCTGTCCCTTATTTTCCCCCTGCAGATGCACCATGAGAGGTAGTAAGCACAGAGATGTGAGGCTCACCCCAAACCCAGGTGGGTATCCTCAGAGCCCCTGCACAATCTGACCTTATCTCCCTTGTGGAGAATACATGTGCCCTAATCTGAGCCAACTCAAGGGGAAGCCCCAGCAAGGGCGAGAGGTCCCATGGCTTTCCTGCGAGGGAGGAAACCCTGTAAAGCTCAAGATCTCCCAGGGGCTCATTAGCAACACAGCAGAGTTTTGTAAGAGGTTAGGTGGCATTTTTGATGGTTTTGTAACTGGACATAGTCCTCTGGGACATGTCTTGGTGTCATTTTTCCTGAGACAGCTGCTATCTGTAGCACTCTACTGATCAGGAGGTGGTGCCAGCAGTGTCCAGTGCTGTATTTGTTCACAGAACTGATGCAGAGAAGTAGCTGGATTGTGGCAGACTGTGGCAGATTCACCCTTCATAGTCAGATGAGAGAAACAGGCATGTCCAGGACATCTCATCCTAGGTGATGTCTCCCTATGGATGCTACAGATGACAAGCTCACATGCATTGTCTTCAGTGACCTTAAGGTTCAGGCAGTAATTGCCTTAATTTGCAGATCTAATTGTGACGTAGGATAAACCGGTGACTAAGGGACCCTCTGGCAGAGGGAGCTTGGATGATCAGGATGGTGTCTTAGTTCTTCAAAGTTTTGGCAAGCATCAGGTGAGGTTTCTTTGGCAGTTCTGCACCTGCAGGTCTTTCTCAGTCTCACTCAATTGCAGGTTCAATCCTTTTCTTTCAGAAAGAAGAATGGGCATGTGCAAACATAAGCACAGTGCATCGCATGGTGAGGGTCTATGATTTGTGAGTCAAAATCTTGGTGCACTCCTTCAGACATACTTGTAACTGAAGCTAGAAATAACAAAAGAAAATAGCAAGCAGGGATGAGTCATTAAGTGGCTGAAATCCTCTTTCCAGGTCAGTCAGGCGATGCAGTCCAGCTACCTTCCCTTCCTTCCCATTTGATGTGCACTTACACCAGAGCATCATGTTTAATGAAAAGGATTGCTTTTGATAGATGAAGGTTTCTGATTATGTAATTGCCCTTGTAAGGAAGCACAGAGAAGAATTTTAGCAATATTGCTGGCTCTTATGCAAGAACGTTGCCAGTGTTTACTCTGCAGAGATGTGAATCTCCTCTGTCATTTGGGCAGAAAATGATGCCTTAATCTTTTAAGACATTTATGAAACATTGGATTATACCAGGATCAGGGTGCTATCATCTGGAAGAAATTTACTGGCTGATTGGATTGCGCAGAACTTTTCAAGGCAGGTTTTATATTTAAACTTTGCATTTCCATGCCGGAAGAACAGCAGATATCAAGCTCTTAAGAGCCTTGGATAAATCATGAGGTCCTAGTTTTCAGCAATTACTATCAGTGGAAAGTTGGGCTTGTGCATCTGTCAAGAATAGAAACTGTATGGCTGATCACTGGTCTCCTAGATACATTTTTATCATATTTCTCAGCTAACGGGAATTAAACAGAGCTAAATTTCACAGTAATGCCAAGAGGTCACCCTTAGCCTTAACTGTTCCCCGGAGGGCCGTGAGATGATTTAATGACACAAGTTTAGTGTTCTAAGTAGTGACTTGAGCAGTGACTTAAGAGCTAAATTAGGAACATAGTAAGGTGTAAGACATGGACTCAACTGCAGCTAAGCTTGCTCTGGTCTTCTGGAAGGTGCCAAAACTATTGTCCACATTTGTGAAAAAAAAAATAAATCCTACTTGTCTTCACTTTTTTCCCTGCTCCTTTGGCAAATTGGAGTAAGTGGAGGTTTCTGGGATGTATATTTGAATGCTCGTTGCAATGCAGGGAAGCATCTGGGCTTAAAAGCTTGGTTTTCATCCTTGCTTTGTGGCTCCCCACATTTTCCAGTGGAGGTGCAGTCCATCAGATAGTGATTTCAAAGCCAGCTGCAAGAGACTTGTGCCTTTGAGTGACCCCAGCCCCAAAGGACTCTATGAACCACAGTCTGTGTTGTAGCCTTCACCATCTTCTGTCTCCAAATAGGCTCTCTCCTTGATTTTAGTTACATCTAACAGTCATTGAGGCATTGAGTCATTGACTCAAGCTAACAGGTCCTACTGGAGAGATAGTTCCTATTCTCAGATGGCTGGGTAGGAAAAGGTACCTGTGGGAAGCAAGGTAAAAGCCATAATGTTTAGTATGAGGCACTGGAGAATCACACCAAGAACCTGTAGAACCTGGGCAGATCCTGTAATGCTGCTCTGCAGTGGCCAGGAGGGGTGGTAGACACCTCCATTGCTCTCTGAGATGTTTGCTGCACACAGAGCTTGTTTGAGGCCTGCCTTGATCCAATATGGATATTCAAGTCCAGCATGATTTTGCACAGGATTGAGAATTATTGATTCAGGCCAAGTGCTGATTTAGTCTTGACCCAAGACCTGGACATTAACCACATTAACCAGCTTTGGAGGCTCAGAATGTCTTCCAAAGCAGTAGAGTTCAAAGCTTGATGGTGTCAACAATTAGTGCCATAAAAACACTGCCCTGTTTAAAACACCCTTTTAAGGTCTTTAAGGTTTTTCCACTGGAAAATCTGGGGAGCCACAAAGCAAGGCTGAAAACCAAGCTTTTAAGCCCAGATGCTTCCCTGCACTGCAACAAGCACTGCAATCGTGCTCTCACACAGGGTCCAGTCAGATACTGGACACTTGTACTTGCTGCAGTAAGATGCTGTCCCAGCAACAAGATGCTGTTCTTGCCACTGTCCTTCCTGCAGTAAGATGCTGTCCCAATCTACCAAACACTGTCTTTTTTCTAGGAAGTCCAGCCTTGTGATTCCCACACTTTTCCATGCCCTGTAGAATAAAAAAAAAACAAAACCAAACCAAAAACAAAGTTTGCAACAAACTACAGTTAAAAGGAGATACCTGGTATCCTTTGGAAATCTGTTCATAGTCCCTGTGGGAGCTCCTCTGCAAGGCAAATGCCCATCTTATGCTCAGAGGAGCACAGGAAGAACCAAACATGCACATCTGTGCACACCTGGACCATCTTGAGTAAAACACTGGCAGCACTTCATAGCTGTATTAGCCTGACATCAGCAGCTGTAAATGCCCATACATACAAATGCTCCATGCTTCTTTCTTGCTTTTCACCAGATGTTTGCAAATCATCAATCAGCCAAAGGTTCACCATCCCACTTCCTTCCTCTCCAGTAACCCACCACTGGATCCACTTGTTCTAGTTGTTCCTCCTTTTACAGGCAGGGATGTGGCAGAACTGAGGCCAACAAATGTTGGCCCCTGGATGTTCCCCGGGCAGGTTAAACTGAGAGCTCTCAGGACTGTTTCAGACATGCTTGATCTTGCCTTGGGGCAGAGGGAAGGTAGAGGTCACCTCTTCAAGTCCTTCCCAATCCTGCTCTCAATGGTTTGAGATCCACCCAGTTACTTTGGAAACAAGGCCCTCCCATCAGTGACAGACACATTTCTCTTAGTCTTCCTATTCATGTCTTACCAATGCTCTTGTTCCACAGTGTTTACAGTGCCTGGGGCTCTGGGACTGTGAGCAGATGATTCAGTGAAAGACACAAAGCTCCTTGAATTTTGTCAACAGTACATGTTGCAAAGAGATCCCTACATCAAGCCCTGCTGCTGGTTCTTGTTTCTTCTCAAAATACTGATGGGATTAATGTTGTATCATCTCTCTGCCACATAAGGTGTTTGCTCTGCACCCTGTGCTGACTCTTTGTGATACCAGGTACTAGCTCTCCTCCTGCAAAGCTCTCCTAAGAGTACAAGGCCAGGAGCGCACCCACCAGAAATGTGAATGCCCTCAATGAATGGGGATGGGGATGGGGAGTGCAGAGGTGCTGCTGACCCCAGGGGAGGGACCAGAATGCTCACTGGCACCTTTTGGGGCTCAGAGTGAGTGCCAGCTTTGTGTCACAGAGATTGTGTTCATTAGCAGGTCAGCAGGTAAAGGTCAGGGCTCCCTGGGTGTGACTGGGAGTCTTGTCATGTGTGGGAAGGATTTAATTTCTCCTTGGGTGTGGAGGGCAAGGAAGAGGGTGTGAGTCAATTAGGCATATAGTGTGAAGCACAGGAGTGGCATTACCTGGGAGAGCTGTGGCTGGACATGGACTTACCAGCAGTTTGAAACCCCCTCCAGAGAACCCAGCCTTCCCGAAGGACTCTGCCACAGCAGGGGGTGAGTCTCCAGGTCATCCTGGTGTGGAGTTACAGAAGCAGGATGGGCAGGCTGGGAGTCCTGGCAGTGTGGCACCTCTCCAAGCACCGAGGTCCTGGGAACATGGTGTCTGTCCCACCTTGACTTTGCCCTGATGTAAATGATTAAACAGGGCACTGAGTAACAAAGAGTCCTTCTCATGGACCTGGGACAAGAGGAGGAAATCACAGACTCCATGTAACCAGCATCACTGATGTTAACAGGAAGAAGCTTGGTTTGTTATACGTCTCAGGCACCACTCATGGTCCTGTGGAAAGATGCGTCTGTCCATGGTGTGGGCAGACCAGCTGGACAGAGGGAGGTCATCTTATGCAATAAGGTCAATGGAGGACCTGGATGCAGAAAAGGTCAAAGTATCCTGGGATGCAGAGCCAGACTGGTTGTGTAACCATAGTCCAGGGCCTAAAATCGTGACCCTCATGAAGCACATAAGGAAAGGCGACTGTAATAGCAGTTACTTACTTGCTATTATCTGCCTGGCTTGTAAAGAAATACTGTTCATGTGTTTTGTTGGCAAAAGCCCTGTTCAGAAGCAGGAAGGTCAGCCACCTGCTGGAGAGGGGCCAAAGACAGTGCTCTGGCCCTGCTGTGCTGTTGCCCAGAATTGGACTGATGCGCCCCAACCACCCAGCCTTGACAGGCTTTCCATCAACAGTCTGTCCAGGCCAGCCTGAGCTTTGTTGTCAGGGCACAGAGAAGATGTGCTTGAAGGACAGATGACTCAGATGCTGATATTTTGGAATCAACAAAAAACTGCCCCTTAAAGTGCCCTTCTTGACATGGTGCCACACAGGTGGTCAGAATGTTCACAGGGGGGCTTCCATGCTTTGTTGCAGGAGCCTACAATTGAAGGATAATTCAGGTTGGAGTGAACCCTGGGAGATGTCTAGTACAACCTGCTGCAAACCTGGGGGGATGACAAGGAACCCTTTTTCTCATGTGCCACTCCTGGAGAGCAGGGAGTGGCCTGCAGGACCAATTCTGATTTGTGCAAAGTTCCTAACTGGTAGATGGAGAGTTACGGTTAGAGATGTGGTCAGCACATGGAGCTGGACTTTATTCTCATTCACAGATGTTGTAGGCTTCCAGAATGGGTCAAGTATGTAAATATATGCAAAATACATATGTAGTGTTTGGCTCACCTTGAGATCTTGCATCCAGACACAAGATTCATAAAAGATTCCAGCACTGTAGGTTAAATCAGCTGCTGAGCATTGTGCCTTTACCACAAAACAAAATTCTTATGTTGTTGGTGATAAAAACGTGTCCATCAGTCAAACACAGAGCTCTAGGCTCCTCTTATCATGGAGGATGTCATGCTGAAACACAGTTGTAGAGGATTAAGATGTAACATCTCCATATATCTGATGGGGAACTGCACCCTGAAGAGATTCATTGGGTTTCAGTCAGAGGTACATCCGAGCATATCAATAAAGTGTGGTGCTTCTGTTTCAGCAAGTGCATTAGCTGTACATACAGTCAGTTACATTGCTTATTAGTCTCCACTCACATTGCTGATTAGCTCCTTGGTGGCTGTAATGTGACATCAGGCACCCAACACCTATGAAGACACCTACAATTAAGCATTGTAACCTGCAGCTGCCTCCTGTCCTGATGTCTCATGTCCCCATCTCCTTCTCCATTTCAACTTCTTCTCTATCTGTCTTTTGTCTTGTGCTTTGAGGCTTGGCCCCCATGGCTCGTTTGGTTCACAGAAAGCCTAGAACAGGGCTGTCCTCATCCATGACCTAAGGTGCTTCAAGGTTACAATTCAAAGACAACAACATATAATAACAGCAATAATAGTATTACTCTTCTAATTACCAGAATAATAGCAACAATTACTATTATTAATATTAATAACAATGGCATTAAAAATAGTTTTTAATATCTACTGGTAATTACTATTGCCATGCAAAACTCATGAAGTTCAACACAGCCACGTGCAAGGTCCTATACATGGGTCGGGGCAATCTCAAAGGCAAATACAGGCTGGGTGCAGAACAGATTGAGAGCAGCCCTGAGGAGAAGGACTTGGGAGTGTTGATTGACAAGAAGCTCAGCATGACCCAGCACTGTGCACTTGCAGCCCAGAAAGCCAACTGCATTCTGGTCTGCATCAAAAGAAGAGTGACCAGCAGTTGAGGGAGGAGATTCTGCCCCTTTGTTCTGGTCCAGTGGAAGGTGTCCCTGCCCACAGAAGGCATATTGGAATTATTGGAATGAGATGATCTTTAAGGTCCATTCCAACTCAAAACTGTTCTATGATTAGTCCTCCATTATATTAATTATATTCTCTGCTGTTAGCCCTCCTGAAAATGGAGTGCAGTGATTTGGCATTGTGAGATAGGCTACTTTCAAATGGCTAAAGAAAAGGCTCAGCCTGGACCAGACCATAGAATGAGGTAGGAGTGACATGAAGGTGCTCAGGATTATTCTTAAGAGGAGAAAGAAGACACAGAATGGGCAAATTCTAGAAGTCAAAAAGATGCACAAATACGTAACCTCCAGGGCTGGGAATTATAGCAGGAGTATAAAGAATATTTGGAGTGCTGAGGAATTGGTGATATAGAGGTAGTGGTCAAGGCTTTGCTTTTTGGCAGTATGTCAGAAGGCCACTGCTAAGAATCGCAAAGGACAGCTGTCATGTTCACCATGAAGATTTCCCACGTGAATTTCCAATGCTGTTTGAACAGCTTTGTGTGCATCACTACTGCATGGAGCCACAGATCATCCTGATCACCCATCAATAGATGTACAGGTAGGAGGATGTTCTCCTGTGAGGCAAATGCACTTCAGCTGTGAAGTGTGGGGTTCCTGGAGCTGGGGGGATTTCACACACATTCTTATGGCAAGAGAAAAGTTGAATTTTAGTATTTCTGAAATGTGTTTTTTGAATCTGTGTTTTGAGATCTATTTCCAACTTGTGAAATAATGTTTTATTATGAAGTTAGCACATCGAAACTGAACCCCAATTAGAAAACAGAAGAAATCCCCCTTCCATCCACCTCTATTTCACCTATCACATAATTTTCTTCTGTGGAAAAAAACCTCAAACCCAAAACCTATTGGAATATTGTTATGATGTGGAAGGAAGCCAGATTCTGAAAACTAAAACCTGGGAGCAACAGCAGCTCCTGTCCACACGGTCTTCTGAGATGACAGGCACAATCTGGCCCACGTCTCTGTGTTCCCACGGCATGCAGTAAGGATGATGTTCCTTGTTTTGCAGAAGTAGAGACAGAAGTTCCGGTCCTGAGCTTGGGTAACAACAACCCCAGGCAATGCTATGGGTTTGGGGAGGAGTGGGTGGAAAGCTGCCTGGTGGAAAAGGACCTGGGGGTGCTGGTGGATGGCCAGCTGAACATGAGCCAGCAGTGGGCCCAGGTGGCTAAGGCAGCCAACAGCTTCCTAGCTTGGATCAGAAATAGTGTGGCTAGAAGGACTAGGGAAGTGATGGTACCTCTCCACTTGGCACTGATGAGGCTGCACCTTGTATACTGGGTTCAGATTTGGGCCTCTTGCTGCAGGAAAGATATTGAGGTGCTGGAGAGTGTCCAGAAGCTGGTGAAAGGTCTGAAGAGCAAGTCCCATGAGGAGTGGCTGAGGGAACTGGGGTTGTTCAGCCTGGAGAAGGGGAGGCTGATGGGAGGAGACCTTACTGCGCTCTACAACTACCTGAAAGGAGGTGATAGCCAGGTGGGGGTCAATCTCTTCCCACAAGTAACAAGTGACAGAACAAGATAATACAGCCTCATGTTGTACCAGGGGAGGTTTAGGTTGGACATTATGAAAAATTTCTTCTTCAAAAGGGCTGTCAAGCCCTGGAACAGGGAAGTGGAGGAGTTATCATTCTTGGCGTTATTTAAATAAGTCCTGTAGATGTGGTGCTGCAGGACAGGGTTTAGTGGTGGACTTGACAGTGTTGGGTTAATGGTTGGTCTTAATGGTCTGAAAGGTATTTTCCAACCTAAATGATTCTATGATGTCATGATTCTATGTGGAGATCTAGCAAGGACATGGTAATGGGGCATCTTTATGCACAGCAGAAGACAAGAGCTGTCTATGTCTCCGTTAGCATGTGGGTCCTACAGGTGCAGTGAAGTCACTACTGTGGCTGTATACCACCCTGCTGGATGTTCTGTCACCAGTAATTACCAACCTGAGTGCTTTGGAAATTGAGTGCTCAAGATCCATTTTAATTGTCTGGGGATTATGCCAACTCTGGATTGTATCATAACATCAGCAGCATTGCAGCTTGCAAGCTACTCGACTGACGTCTGCCATTTGCTGCTTTATTTCTGTAATGGGCATTGGGTAGTGCTATGGGAAGGACTAGACATTAAGGGGAACAGTCTCAATTCTTTCTATGCTGATGTGGCTTGAGCACTAGGTACTGTCAGGATGATGGCTTGCTGTGGCCAATTCATCACTACAGCCTAAGGAAGCTCTTACCATACTCCTGCTCCATGTGCTGACCTCGGTGGGTTGCACCAGTGGTACCATGTACTGGTGGACATGCTGTCTCCTCTGAGGTGGCACACAGGAGGCCAACGTCTATCCCTGGTGATGAAACACAGAAACTTGTTGCCAGAGGGAACACAGGCTAGTTGGGCTTTTGAGGATTGGAAGAGATAGTACCGTGCTGCAGGTCTGATAGGAGGAGACAGCATGTTACAGGACTCCTTGGGATGGAGCAGAGAGAGCCTGTGCTCTGCTGAATGCTGCTGGAGGGGA
Organism: Chloroceryle aenea; assembly: GCA_013399075.1. NCBI lineage: Eukaryota > Metazoa > Chordata > Aves > Coraciiformes > Cerylidae > Chloroceryle > Chloroceryle aenea. The sequence goes on along the minus strand of VWZY01005980.1, from coordinate 97,527 downwards.
GGAAGGGAGGGTTACTGCTCTCTTAGTCCTCCCTGAAATAAATTCACACAAATGCACTACCAGCAAAGAGAAATGATTCCCTAGAGACAGCTCAGTGTGAACGTATAACCCCAGCTCAGGGTGTGTTTCTTGGCCGATTACACCATGGTGGCTAAAACTTTACAGCTGTTTCGAGTGAAGGGATTTGAAGAGCAATAGCCTCAATTTGCTGATCCCACAATATTTCCCACAGGAGCTTGGGAATGTGTGTGTACTTTGTACTTGGGTGTACTTTGCTGCTGAACACAGATGGACATGACTTTCTAAGGTACCATCAAGCAGTCAGCAAATCTGTGCCTGTCCAGAGAGCTGAATACCACTGCTCCCAGACAATGCCACTCTCCTGTGTTTTCCCATATTTTAGTTGGTTGATGGGAGGCCCAGAAGTGTGTGTTAGTCCCAGATTTGCTCTTTGTGGGCCTGGAATTACAAGGGACAAGGTTCAGATCAGGTTGGTTCAGTTGTTGGTTCATCTGTGATCTGTGTGTACAGATTTCTGTGTGGCAACACCTTTCCTCATTGTGAAGGTGTTATGCTGTCAGTGGGAGAAGGGATTTCACTTGTGTTGGACATGTTGAGACTGGCAAGAATGCAGATTGGATGAAGACTGGTGTGGAAGCACCAGAAGGGACAAACAGCAGAAAGGCTGCAAAAATTTCAAGTATAAATGGCCCCTAGGTAAGCAAATCATCACGATCACAGCCAGACTATGTGCACTGTCTCACGACAGTCAGACTGGGAGACAAAAGCCAGTGGGTAAATTGTGGTGCCTAGGACAGCATGGAGAGACCCACCACTAGCAGCTCCTCCAGGGGGGAAAAGGGTGCATCCAAACCCAGCACATTGTCACCAACCTGGAAGAAACCCAAGAGATGTGCTGAGGACTCGACAGTTATTGTCCTTTGCACCTGGAGAAAGAAAAGCTGCAGGTTGATGGACTTCCCAGGGCTTCAGATGTGGCATTAAACAAGATCCCAAGAGGGTGCTGCAGCAGGAATAAGCCTCTTTCGTTCATATTTCTGTATCCAATGAAAAACTGTCCTTGGGTGTAAAATTGGATATAAAATTGCCTTTGCCTCTGAGTCATTCCTGAAATCTCTCCCATTTCTATTTGTCAGATGCAATCATTCCACAAATAGCAAGTAGTGACAGAAGCAGCAGCTGTGGCCCAGAGAATACACTGTAGACTTCAGGAAAATGGTGTCTGTAATGTGCCCAGCTGATGCAGAATTAATCAGGTTTGAAAAAAGAACACGGTTCTTGCACCCTGGGGGACTGTAGCTAAAAATTCCTGCCTATGTGGATCTTCCCATCGTGCTCCTTGAGATAACTTCTAAGAGAAATAAATGAGTTTATCTCCCACATTGCCCACAGACCTTTCACATGGAAATAGTGGGATTAAGGAGATTAAGATTTAGCTTCAACTTGGATAAAGAACAACAAAGAAGAATGATTAACACTTGAAATGGTTCCCAGTCATTAGATCTGAAGTTCAGTCTCCGTATATTGCCTCTAGTGAGAGCTTTTCTGTTGTGCTCATTGCTGTCACATCTGATCCTGTAAGAGAGAAGGAGCAAACCAAATGGTTCCCCACTCTGGAGTGGGCAGGCTCTAAAACACCCATGGAGGATGTAGGGGGAATGGAAGAGAAAAAGGAAGCTGGTGAAGTTTATGCGATGGATGTAGGGAAGGCTCCTCTTGAGGAGGACAGGGAATCAGGGAGAAGAGGATCAGGGAGGTGGAGAGAAGAGTCTAAGGGTTGAAATCTTGGTTTGATATGAGCAGTTAGGAGGCCATAGGCTTGGAGGGGATCTGGTTTGGGATGGAGGACAAGACCATAGAAGGAATTTGATGTGAATTCAGCTCTATTATTTCAGTATTGGTGGGCGAAAGATGAGGGTGAGAAGTGTCCATAGACCATGTGTCCTGTCATGGGTCTGGTCCAGACGGCAGATGGGGTTGGACTTAAGGAGGCAAAGGGTGTTAAGTCTGTAGTGATGCAAGTGAGAGGGTGTATGTTGTGAGGTCTTTATCCTCTGAGTTTTTCAAGACCAGGATGAGTAAAGCACTGAAGAACCTGGTCTGACTCCCATGGCAGACTTTGCTCTGAGTAGGATCTTATGCTAGAGATCACTGCAGAAGTAACATGCTGGTGACAATGCAGCAGGATACTTCTGAACTTAGTTTTCCCAACATATACCAGTCATTGACTCTGGTGACACTGGTGACCTGAAGCTAGCTGGCTTCCTTGCCTTCTGCAAGGATAGGGCACTGACTAGAGGTGCACAAAGGCTAAATAACTATGTTTAGTATGATATCCAGGCTCTCAGACTCCAGAGTGTCTCAGCTGTCCCCCAGCATGGCATTTTACAGTCAGCTGGACCATAACTGAGTTCAGTTTCCAGGCTTATCCCCAAAGCTGTTGTGACTGGAGACATGTTGGAGGCTGGGGGTTCATGGCCAGCATGGGATTGTGTCCTTCTAAATGGCAACCCACAATGCAATTGTTCAAACCATGTCCCAGGGTAGATGGGGTCCCTGCTATCACCAATAACTTTTTGAGGACAGCCCTTCCCAGTGTGACCACAGCATCACTTAGCTCTAAGGACAAGGGGCAGGATCTTGGTGGGCAGTAACTCTGCCTGCTCGTCCTGCTTTCTCCATCTGAGAGAGGAATCCCTCCACTCTGCACACACACATCCAGTATGTGTTGCTTCTGGTAGATTAAAAGTAGAAGACATTCTTCCTTGCAGAACTGGGTGTGCAGAGCTTCCTGGACTCCTTGCAGGCTTGCTACAGTCATTATTGGGAATTTTACATTGCAGAAGGGATCTTCCTCCTTCCCTGCAGGAGTCAATCCTTCCTACTGAACTCAGGCTTACTTCCTAAGCAGCTGGCTGCTCACAAAGTTGTGGTCCTCTGTATCTCTAACTGGATACAGCATATCCTGGCTTTTATGATCCTTCTATATGAGGTCAGGAAAGGGCATGTGATCCTCGTTCCAGGTCTTGCATATCCTTGTACATTTTAATAGTACTCTAGAGACTGCAGAGCAGTGCAAACCAGCTTGAAGCCCTCCTCGTCTTGGCCTGATTGGCAGGTCATTGTTTGTTTCTTTACAGAATAACTTGGTCCCTTTTTGTGTTGCACCATATGTCAGATGAGACACAGATGTTTTCTCTGACAATGAGTCATTACCACAGCTGTAGCTGTCAAGAAAACTGGTGGGGTTTTTTTGCAGCTGGATCAGGGAAAGTCAAAGCTTTTAGCATACTTAAAAACACCTAAGTTCTTGTGCTGTTTTGGGAGTCTAGAGTCAGCAAAACCAATCTGTCCCAGCAAAGGAATCCCTCTCTGTCACCAGTGCAATAATAAAGGTATTGCGAAGGGGCTTTGAATTCCTTTGTCCCCTGCCCAACAGGGGAACACTTTTCCTGTCCCTGCTCTGCCCTCTGTGCCCTGCATCTTTGTCCTGCTTCGGGTCAGGGATTTACCACGTGTCTCCATATGACAGCACAATGGGGCCTTGCAGGCTTCTGAGGCCTCCAGGTGTCACTTCAATAGCCATTCTATGTTCAACCCTTGTCTGTGTGAATTGTATTTTCAAATATGTGGGGGAAAGGGACCGGTGTTCTCACTAGAAAACCAATTTGTGCTAATGGCTTTTATGGTATTGTGGCTTATCTGCAGGACTTGACCTTCGCAAAGGTCCCTTTGCTTATTCTCAACCTGTCTCAACCCATTCCATCTCCCCTGATACTCACTGCAGTACTGGAGTTTCCAAGTGTATGTCAAAAACAAATAGCGTTTGCAGACCATCAAAGATAATTTATGAGCTTTTAAGCAGAGAAGACCCTGACAGTGCAGAGAGACAGTCTCTGCGTTCACCACTCAGAGACAGAGACAGGTGAGACAATGACCGGCAGCAGGGGAAGAAATGGGAAAAGTGGTAGGAAGGAGCAAAAATATCTAGAATACTTGAGCAGAAGTAATTTTTTTTCTGGTCCATTGCTGTCATTCTGTCTAGCAGCCACAGATGTGGTTGCTGTTAGGGAAGAAATTCAGCTCCTTGAGCACTGTCTCCTTTTGCCCTAAAAACAAATAGAAAAGGGCCTCTGGGATTTTCAGGGGTTGTGTATATTTCATTTAAAAGAACAACAGAGGACACGATCAATGTTGCTACTCTCTGGAGGGCATGCACTGAGGGCTCGCACTCTCATACAAGTATTGGAAGCTTTTTAGTAGGAAGAAGATCGGTCTAGGGATGTTGAAAAAATGAGCTAAAGCTGTTTGTCCATAAGTAGGAGTCAGAGAAGTGAGGGAGAGTGATTTTCTGCCCTTCTAAAGAGGGCATGGAGGTGTCCAGGGTGAAAGCAATTCTGCAGAGTATAGAGGAAAATGGCACATGCTCCCAAGGGATATTCGTGTTCAGGTCTCCCAGAGAAAGAGCCACCACAAACCTAAAGAAAGGAAGTTATCCATAACCTAGAAAATGAAAGGAAATATTTTCCATGCTGCTCCGAGAGACCAGGAAGTTATTTTTGGTTTCTGTAGCACACTGAGTGTCATCGGGAGCATGTGCAACAACAAGAGTTTTCAGCAGCTCCCATTGTATTTGCTCCCATTGACCTTATTGCTAATAAGTGCAGGATGTGAATTATAACGGCAAAGATGTAATCGGAGAGACCTGGAGACAGCTCGTCTGCTGCGGGGGGACGAGTAGTTGCCATGACAGAGGCTCTCGCGTTGCTCCTTTGCAAGTGGAACATCAGGTAAAACAAGGACTCTGCCTTTTCTGATGACTTCTGTATAATTTAGGGGATATGTGACTTCACTGTTTCCCTGGATGTGGGAGGTGAGGACATTTTTATGATTGTGAAGGACAAAGAAAGTCACGTGATTGCACTCCTGGTGAAATACTTCGATATTCTGCACAGCACTCGGGCTGGGACACTAAATGTTATTCTTAGCTGTTGCTTATTAATTTGCAACACAAGCAGGGATCCACCAGAGGCAAAGGATCTAGAGCATTCCTGATTTCCAGCAGCTTAGATAACTTTGGTGGTGCTATATCCCTTTTACAGCAGCTCAGAGTCTGGCCCAAAGTTTCCATGAAGTGTAGCACCAGGGGTTTAAACCCTATAGGTATTATTAAAGCTTATATGACCATGTTGGTTTAGCAGAAGAAAACAAAGCAGGACTGTCTGACACCAACAGGCCAAGGGAAAAAGATCTGGTGCTCAGCAACATGTGCCTTACGGCTCTTAGAGAACCAGTACATCAGCGTGGTCCCTTGTGGCCCAAGGTGCGATGGGAGAGCTCAGCCAGGCAGAGATGTTGCAGGGGGCTTTTGAAGGGCTTGGAGACACAGATGTCTTTCAGATGCCTCTGCTTGACTGTTAAGCTGGTCCTAAGGGCTATTGTCTGGGAAGGTCTTAGAGACAGGAGTCTTTGGAAGCTTCTGTGAGTGTGTTCTTTTCTTCCATCCTCCTGTTTTGTGGCTGCTGTGAAAACATCTTTGAAACAACAAGGACTGTCTCTGGCTGTGAGAACATATGGCAGGCTAAGGGAACAGGCCTGGGCTGGAGGCAGTCATTGATCTCTAGAGACAGCAGAGGAAGATGGTGTCAAATTTAGTAGCAATCATAGATGTAGAAATTGTTCCAGGTCATAACAGTTTGAAAGGTAAAAAGAAACAGAAAACATACCTTGCAATGATAGAGGTGGGTAACTAACTGTCTGTGAGAGGATTTATCAGAAGATGGGAAACCAGCATTATAATCTGTGTCTGTGTGTCCTGAAGGACAGTGGGAAAGGAGACAGATTGAAGGGGGGTGGGACAATCAGGAAGTAAAATTGTTATTGTTGCATGTATCAATACCAACGACTCTTGTTTTAAAAGCAAAGGACTCACTGTCATTTTGATGGGACCAATAGTTATTTCTTGACAGTATCTGAGTCACATGGCAGCACCTGGATCCAAGAGTGAAGACTTCCAGATGGAAATGAGACTCAGCACAAAGGAAGATTTTTCCAAAGTTCTAGAGAAACAGAAATAATCAAGGGGACTGGGGATTTCAGGCCATGTGAACTTGGAAAAAAAAACAAACCCTTGCCCTTCCTTTTGACCTGAGAAATGCAGTTCAACTAACAGATGCATGGACCAGGTAAGCAAGTCCCAGTCATCTCACTGTGTCTTTTGCCAAGACCCCACAATATTTCATAAACATCACAAGATCTTGAGGTGGATCTGACTGCTGTTTTATAAGGGGACAGACAAAAGGGGATTTTGTCTGGCTGGTGTCTAAGCAGACATCTGCTACAGCTCAGCCTATGCTCTCCTCTGAGCCAGATTTCTGCCACGTCTTCCAGCCATCCTTCAGTTTGTATTACTTTGATGGACTACTCAGATTTGCACAGTGGGTTATCCCCAAAAGAGGAGAAGGAAGGCTACTGTCTTTCAGAGAACTTGTTCTCCACATAAACAACCTTCTACTTTTGGCCTCAGTCTGCATGCCTCTAGCCAGGGCCCAAGGAGCCTTGTCACTTTTTGAAGTTTTATAACACATCACTGGTGATAGCAAGGATGTCCCTCTGCACAGCTTCATGGAGCGAAGCACAGTGTGCTATGTAGAATGACATCCTGGAGATATGGGAACGCACAGGGCATGTGTCTGTCTCTGGCTGCATTCAGGCTCTGTGACTGTGTATGTTTTCTTACATTTGCATGTCTGTGCATCTCCACAAAGTATTGCTGCCAGTTTTAGAGCACTGTGGAAAAGATGTGGCCATTATACACCCACAGCTATATTTTGCAAGAGTAAGGAGTTGTCGACATTATTATTTACACAAACAAAACCCCTGAACGTTAACCATTAGTTCATTTATTTGCACGATCTGCCTTTCCCAATGGATCCAATGGAAAACCACCGTCAGGCCAGTGTTTGTGTTGCTGGATCAAGCTGCTTTATGGTTTGCGATAACAGGATGGTTCATGGCCTGTGCAACATAAAAGGCCTCATGATAGTCAAGTAACGAGTGTAAGAATGAATGACCTGCTGGATGGTTCTCACTCCATTCCCCATTTCCCCTGAGGATGCTCCTTCACAGCCACAGTAACAACAATGGCAAAGATATAACTCGTGGTCTTTCTCACTGGAAACAGGCACTAGGTGGAGACCTCTTTTTGCTTTAATGAGGGCAGAGTCCACAGAGCAAACTCTAGTGATCTAGTGACGTTCAGCAGACCTCCATCCCTTGCACCATAGAGCAAAGAATATTGTGTGCTTTGGCTAGTCTTAGCTTTCTCCATGGACTTGCTGCTGGAGTGGGGTTTGCACCTGCTCCTACAGTGGGTGTTCTCTCCATAGTGCTCACTCAAAAACATCATAAAATACCTTTAAATGGCTTGTGTTGATCTGCATAAACCTCAAGGTCCCTGAAAACTTCATTGTTTGAGTTCTGATAAAGCAGTCCACATAGGTCATCAGGCTCTACTCATCATTGTGGTGCAACATAGGACAATCCCAGAAGTGAAGTTTGTATAAACAAACTGCATCATCAGCTCCTGCCCTGCACCCAGTTGCAGGTTCTGTTTCTTACTACTACCTTGTTTCTCCCAGTAGGGAAAGCAATAGGAGTCAGTGGCTGAAGCTCAATGCAGAAATACAGCCCCAGTGACCTCTATGCCTTAAAATACCTGGAATGATGAGGATGAAGAGGACAGTTTACAAGTATTGTAACTCTTCACCAATAGTGACCACATGTCACATGTGAATACAACCTCTATGCACAGAGAAGGTTTTGTGCTGTGTGTGGCTTGCAAACAGCATGATTTAATGCAGACCGAATCTGAGCTTCACAGCACAGCAGCAGGCTCTTATTTTTATTCCTATAACTTTCGTATTCTACAAATACCATACCCATATATTGTGCTTTAAAAGCCTGTCAGAAACACTTCTCAGCAATTTAGTGTGGAAATGGGAAGAAGGAAGGGAACCTTATCGTAAATGCTCATATATGCCTGTTGACTGGATAAATCTTATGTGCAGTATGAGCTAAAGCTCAAATGCAAATTCATGGTCTTTGATCCAGTGCCAAGAGAATGCTCGAGTTCTATTGCTTCAAGGTGCGTCTGTGTAGACATAGGCAATTTGAGGTTAACTGAGATGAAGCCACCGCTAATTTCATTTATTGGTTATAACCTTGGGCAGACTTGAACCTCCTCCCAGACTGAGGATGTCAGCTGAAACACAGTGGCTGCCTGCACTGCAGTAGAAGGAAGAACTCTCCAAACAAACTGCCTCAGATGGGGGGATTTTTGAGAAGTTAGTGTCTTGAGTGCACAAAGGTTTCCTTCAAGTGATGAAGCACTTGTTTGGTTTAATGAAAACTAGGCTTTTATGGAGATAAAGATCAGCTTGGATCTCCCTAAGAATGCAGTTTTCAATCCATGGGAAAATCTTATCTATATGTACAAGCAGAAGCATAATTTACACTTTAAAAATATAAAAGCTCCTTCTGTCTTACTGTGAGCTTTCCTCACATGCTTGATAGTCCTTCTGAAGACATCCATCATTTTCTCTGGTTTGGTAGTGATAAGCCTGCAACACAGCCAAGCGTTGATGGTCCCTGTACAGACAGCAAGTGATGTTATTTTGGGATGCAGTTGGGCCTGTTCACAAAAGCCACCAGTGCCTTTTCCTCTTCCTTGTCTTTGACTGGGGTCATCCTCTGCTGATGAGGGTGATGTGGGTGTTTCCTCCTCTAGGAGCANATAGATTATGGGCTAAGAGTGTAAAATGACGTCTGAGCTACAATATCCTATGCTATTGCCATCTCAGCTGTTAGCAATCTCTTTTCAACCGCCATGACTGCTACAACAAACTTGCCTCAGAGGGATACCCTATCTACCTCATACCCCTGTCCCATTCATTTGGCTCCTGCCATCTTGTGCCAGCTCCTCATGTCTCTCTGCCCTCCCATGTTATGGCTTTGGTATCAACTCAGATCTAAAGGGTTAGGTTCAGCTCACCATATCAGCGTGACTGGGAAGACAATTAGGCAAATCCTATGTTAGCAAATGCAGGGGAGAGTCAATGCTACAAGGATACAGTCAATGCTTCTGTTGAAATCATCTCCAGCTAGGATGTAGATAGCACCCTACAAACACTAGCTAGGTTAATCCTTCCTGATGGGGTATTCAGAGCTTCCAGTTCCAAACCCAGAAGAAACTAAAGTGCAGACAAGCCTGTAATGTGTAACAAAGCAGTAGCACGGAGCAGTGGTGGGGGAGCTCATGCCTGCAGAGACATCTTTGTAAATTAAACTGGACTACCCAAAGGGATGAATTTAAGGTGTGCTCATTAAAGCAGGTCAAAGCAAATGATGCTATGTAGAAATAAAGTTACTTCTCATAGTGTCAACATAGAGGTTTAATGTGGTCTGAGCAAGAAGGTGCCAGTGTACTGAGAAAGTCATAAGATCTTTAAGGACAGTAGGGCAACATTTTAGTGAAGAAGGCATATGGAGCCCCAGATGAACAATTGTTTCAAGGTGGTGTTATTTCTTCATATGGATATTTAGCCAGATGTAGCCACTCATGGCACTTCCTCCATAGAGTGTTTGTTTCATCTGGAAGGCTGAGGACTCCTCTGCCTCTGGAACAGCAACAAACCCTGGGATACAATACAAGGGGAAAGAGGGCAGCTTTTGGAGTTGCCTGGCTGCTGCGCACAACTGGTTTTGACTGTGAGGCATCACCACATTTTTTTTACATTGACTTGTCACTCAGAAACAGATCAAATCACCATCCAGGAGAGCTCCCTGCCTCTGTAGGTGGGGTTGTAAAAGAGGCTGCTTATGTCAGAGCCTTACTCTGTTTTGGGCTTGGGAAAATTGCTGTGTCACCGTATCAGTGTGGCTCTGTGTTTTGAAACAGGCTCTGCAGCTGCTGCTCCTTCTCCTGTTTTATTTGGAGCGAAGTAGTGGAGAGTCATCGTGGGCCATTTTGAATGTTCTTCCTTTGTGGCACTTTGCCTGAGAATGAGATGAGTCACAGGCAGGTTACATGCCCTGTCCGCGTGAGTGTGAATTAGAGGGAAGGCTTCAGGATTACTGGCGATTGTCTCCCTGAGCGGCCCACGGAATTGTGCATTTCACAGGGCTGGAGGCTGTGATGGCCTCCTAGTCTTTTGGGTCCTACTTAAAGCAGGATGAGCTATTGTGCTCTGCTCTGCCAGCTGGTAGCAAAACCTGTTAGGTCTGCCTGACCTGTCAAATTGTTAGGGTTCAAATGGATTAGGAAAAGAACGTCAAAAAGTGTTCCCAGCATATGGATGCCTCATGGCCTTGCAGCAGGGTCTGTGTCACGGTGAGAGGTATGTGCAGTCAGGGATAGAAGGGAGATAATAGAAATATTGTCTCCCTTGCTGCATTTTGAGCCATGAAAGTTTCTCTGCCTAAGTGAAACCAAGCAGGAATTAAGCATTGGCTGTTACAAGCCAGTCCCTGGAGTGTTGCACACAGTCTTAGGACAATCAGGGAAAGGGAGAATGCATTTTGTGAGAAGAACATGCACATCACTCAGTAAACCAAGGCTAGAAGAACCTCTTTGTATTCAAAACCACAGAAATAAGGGGGAAAAAGAAGTATTTTTGTTAAATGTGTTTGGTCAAAAGTAGTTATGTTAAAAGGTAGTACTAATGGAGGGTCAAATGGGAATCAATCGGATGTGGACATCTTAGGCTTAGGAAGGAGAATAATATTTCTAAGTCTCAGAGACATTTTAGGAGAACTTTCCAAAGAAAGGCATCAAAACTGTTTCAGTGTGAAACAAGGAAAGTTGAGGAAAGGACTGCACAGGAGAGGTGATATCCTGTAGGCAGAAGTGAAAGTGCCTGGATGAAGGTGCGGGATTTGTCGGTAACCTCGGGAGGGCATTGTGAGGGGATGATCATTGCTGTTCTCTGTGTGTTACATGTTGCTTTGACTGTGTTGAATTATTCCCATGTTTCAGGGTTTCTGCCAGGAGGAAGGAAACTTTTCCTTCTTGATGCAGAAATTGGCTTTGGGTTTGATTCTTGGGTCTTTTTGCTCTCCCTTCCCTGTTAGCACTGGACTGGCCCAAATTAAAATCGGCTTGGGGTGGAGTGGGGTGGGGGACAAGTGCTCCATTTGTGCTTTTAGAAGGAGAAAGAAATGTTTTGAGTGCCCATCTCACCCAAACCCACAAAAATTGTCCCAGAATGAGACCTCACATCAGAGAGGAACTGGGCTGGGTCCTTCTTTCTCTGTAATACAGCGGATGAGTGACATTGGCACCATGACCTTGGCAACACACTTGCTGTCTCCTTTTTGCAATGGCACATTGTCCTTGGAGGCTTTTATGTCCTTTGTATTTCAAGTCTCTCTTTGACTGCAAACTTCGTGAGGTGCACATGGAGGACAGTAGTAGAGCAAGACTCTGAACAGGGCTTCTCTGGGGGCTTTTTAAGACATGCAGCTAATGCCTGGGGAAAATGCATAAAGTGACCATGGTCTGGAGCTCTGCACTCCAAAGTAAGTGGTTCACAGGACTGATGTGTGCTGACTTATTTCCCAGGGTCTTTTCCTTCCACAGTGACTTGGTAATCCAAAGGAAATTCCTGATGTAGTCACTGCCTAACCAGAAGCACTTTATGTTTGAGAATGGAAGGGATAAATCATAGCTTACTTTCCTCTCTGATTTGCTAGCAGTCCTAGTGATGACAAATAAAACACCGTTTCAGCCAGGAAACTGTTAGTGCAGTGTGCAACTGTGCAGGTTTGTACTGGAGCTGATGTGTTCCCATACATGCAGTCTGCGATGACTGACCCAGAGCATTTCCAAGTCCGGAACCCAGCAGTGCACCCAGGGCAGATAACCACAGTTCATTTGGAAGCCTGGGCTTGAACCAGTTGTCTCTCGGGTGGATGAGCTGTGGGCCATTACAGCAGCTCTGGCCAGGTGTGTCTAGGACACTGAATGCAGCCTGACAAACAAGTCAAGACATGGTGACACTTTGATGTATCTCCAGGATGAAAGGGGTCATTTAGACTGAACTAGGGCAAGTAGCGAGGAGGGACTTGTGGGAAGGCTTATCCCAGGGCTGTCCCAGGGCCATTTATGCAACAGTTTGCCATCAAGGCAAGAACAAGAGAACCCTTCTTGTGAAGATGCCAGCACCACCCAAAGACGAGCAGGGTCTGTAGCAGACTGACATCCTTTCTATGTCCTTAGGCAGAGGAACTGCTCCTTCACAGCATCATCCAAAGACAATTTCCAGCCACGACCTTTTCACACGCCTGGCTGCCACTGCCTTTGGGAGCATTTGGGCCGTTCGATGCCCAGAGTGGCTGAGCAAACGGGGCCAAACCTGGGCTGCATTAGGTGCTGGGGTGGATGAGAAAGAGGAGCATGCCCCTTTTCTCGTCTCACAGACTGCGGGGAGAAGGGGGTGCCTGGAGCAACCTTTGATCTCCCTCAGTTGCGGAGTCCGGGTCTCTTGCTATGGCCATGGTCTCCCCCTT
>VWZY01005980.1:10313-76480 GCA_013399075.1 Chloroceryle aenea | reverse complement strand
TTTTTTCCGTTAGTCTCTGGGCAGCTGGTAGAAGAGGATATTTCTAATTCACTTTATAGGATTTTAGATGCACAAGAGAACCACAGCACATCAAAGAGAAATGAATGCTGTAATTCCCCTGAAAGGTCGGGACTTTTTACAGAGCTCTTTATTGCTGTTAAGCTCTTTAGGGAAGGCTGTATTCTGTCTACTGCAGACTTAGTGGTGGTAGTATGGTATGCAATGCCCATCCATCCCTGCTACTATTTCAGCCTCTGGGGAATGATCCGGATCCTCAAAAGCTATTAAGTGCCTGATTTAGTTTGAAATCACTGGGAATTTGGCATCTAAATCTTTAAATACTCTGTGTAAAAGACTGCCCTGCAAAAGCTGACTTGTATGTGCTTTACCTTAGCAGTCTCTACATGCGTTTAATGATGCATGGAGTTACTCACATTACCTTTGGAAGCTTCTGTGCTGTGTTGTGTGTGGCGGTTCTCATCAGAGAAAGGGCAGGTTGGGGTAGGAACAGGATGATTGCAATCCCTGTTGGTGATCACTAAAAGGCAACTCAAGGAGATATCTAAGCAGAGGGATAGTGCAAATCAAGGGGTAAGAGGCCTGTCCTGGTTTGACAGTCTCCAGAAACACAGAGAACTGAGGGAGGCTTCAGGATCAATGAGAACTGGCAAGTAGAAGGTGCCCAACAAAAATGTACCACTTAGCTGAGTTTTTGGTTCTGATTTTCAACTTTGTGCCTTGAGCAGAAATGGATGACTTTAAATAGGGCAGAAGTTTAGTAAGTGCTTCACCTTGAGGAGAGCAAGATATGTAGCCTACATGGATTAAACAGACAGCACAATAAGTCACTGAAAAAATATGCTAGTATGTGAATGATTTAGCCTCTTTCCAATTTTTGGAAACCATGTCCTTGATAAGAGACAGGACTCTGCTTTGGAGCTGGTATAAAATGGAGAAGGACCACTGAGAGCTCTGGATAAGGCAATAGACATTACTAAATACAGAGAATTACCCAGTATCAGGTGTTTTTTATGGGGCGTGAGTTATACATTGACAGTAAAGGGAGTTCAGACTCCTAGGAGTTAAATTTACAGCAGAAATACAGAACTTCAACTAAGACGCTGTTTAGGAACTTAAAAATCTAAGCAAATAACCTTAGAGATTTTATATTGACCTTAAATGAGCAACGACAATGAGAAAAATGTTCAGACATTTCTGTATATGGCAAAAATACTGTTGATAACAAAAGAAAGGGAAGTGTGAAGTTGTAGCTTGCTGGAACAAAGAAACTAGAATAAGCTATGCACTGAGCCTGCACTTTTCCTCTAGTTACTCTGAAGTCATCTTGGCAACAGGCAGTCTTGTTAACAGCTCTGTATGCATGACACGTACTTGCATTAAAACAGCTTAGATGTCATGGAAAGGTCTGAGAATGTGTTGTGGATTGGTGGGCCTGAGTTTTGGTGGTTTGCAGGGAAGTGCAGACATCTGAGGCATAAAATATTTTCCCCAAATCAGACACTGTTGGAAAACGGTGGAAGAAATGTGAAGTCATCAGCTTGGCTGAGAAGTCAGAGCCTAATCTGTGTGTGCTGATGCATTATTTAACAGACAGCTGTGAAGAAGGTGGCATTGGCTGTTAGGTGCCTATGTCAGTGACTTACAGAAACATAGGAAATAGATGAGGTAAAAGGAAAACACAATACAATTGCACCCTGGGAAGACCCACCATGTTCATGGTCATGTCTAGAATGTGAAACAAGAACAGCCTTACATCTCATGGGATAGTGCCACAGTGTTGGTGGCTCTCATCACAAACTCTTGGAAGGAAAATCCTCTTCAAAGGAATAGCGTTCCCAGCAAAAAGGCACTGAGTCAGCTGTGTTGCTTGGGAAAGCCTCCAAGAGGTCACACACCTAGAAATGGCAATTGGTGTGCCCCAGGATGATCAAGAACTTGAATTAATGGACCATCTGCAGCTGACAGCATCATGCTGATGTTCTGGGTGAGACCTGCAGATCTCTGCACTAGCTGACCAAACACTGTCCATTTGTAGATTGCTGATGCATAATTTTATTTCAGGCAAAGGACTCAGCTGCCCAAGCAGAAGTCAATGCTATGAGATACCTAAGAGTAGGGCCATCAGGACAGTGCAGGACTTGCAGGAGCACCACAGACTTGTGCAGCAGGAGCTAGAGGTGTGGTGACACCCCATCATGCTTACCATGGCACTATGAGCTGGTGTGTTTGCAACTGAGTCGCTTCCCTTGGATGACTTTGGTGCCTGATGAAGATGCATGCATTAAAGTGTCTCCATGTGCAGCTGGTGTCTGGGGTTATATCCCTTGAGATTTAGAGAACATGGAGACCAGGGACACTCAGCTGGGAGGTCTCTGCCTCCATGAACTGAATCACTCTCCATGGACTTCACTGCCTGGAACAGGAACTGGGGAAGCAAGGTACTCTGGGATGCCCTAGCTTGGACCAGCCATAATGCCTGCCATTCTGAAGGGCAACACCGGTGAGTGCCAAGAAATGCTTGCTCACTGGACCTGATGAATTCACAGTAGCCTTTCAACTGAGGGGGCAATAGGTGTGTGAGTGAGGAGACACGGCAATAACAACAGTTATTGCCATTTGTGCTACAGGTTTTTGTGTTTTCCTAGAGGTTTTTTTTTTTTTTTTTTTTTTTTTTTTTTTTTTTTTTTTTTTTTTTTTTCATTGCTTAGTTGGTACAATGTAATCTAAAACTTTCACCCACCATTGTGGACAGAATTTTGCAGCATCCTGAGCCTCACATACCTTTTAAACATGGCTTTTAAATCACCCAATGACTGTATGGGTGTGAATTTCAACCTAGATGCCTGAGATGGGTTATTGATAGTAGGAATTAGGACAGCAAGCCCTAATTTTACCACATACCAGGAAGAAAAATCAAGAGTAGAATAGCATCATAGTCTGGTACTGCTTTTCATCTTAGCTGTTCTTCAGGGAGAGGGAACAGCAGAGTTTGCTGGAAAGAATGTTCTTCTGTTTGCTGGAAAAAAAGCTTTTTTGTAAGCACATCTGCAATTTAGGAGATTTAGTGATTCGAATGAAGGTGGGACGTATCGTAAACCTCTCCCCAGACCCAGACAATGTGTGTGAAAACACACACACCCACGTGTATTTGACTTCATCTTCTCCTCCCTGAGAAGGTTCAGACTTCTTCAGAAACAAATGAGTAGTTACTAGTGACAGGTGGGTTAGAACACTTTATCACTCTACTGGCACCTCAGATCTTTGTAGTGGATAGCTCTGGAAACACTCCTCTTATCTTTTACTCTTAAGCACATGCCCAAGGCCCAAAATCTTTCAAAGAAAATGGACATTTCCTGCTTTCTAAGTCATCCTGGGACAGCTGCATCATGATGTCAAACACAAAAAGAAAACCACAGTAAAGAATTTGTTGCTAGCAAAATGTCTGTATTAAAGTACAAAGAAAACTCTCCTGTTTGGAACAGTAAGTAGTAGGCTCTCTTTTGTATTGGCACTAACAGCGCGGCAAGTTCTATTTTCCAAATAGACCACAAAGTTCTTGAGGAATAAATTCCACCACTGTTATTCTGAACCTCAGAGGTCAAAGACAATAGTGCAGTGCATCCTAGCCATATTCCAGGATCGTTACACTGGTTTACTGCAGCGTGTCCCATCAGATGCGGGTTATATCTGGACGCTGCTTGGTGATGGCAAGCTCATAGGGCTTCCTATTTTGTTTGAGAAGGAGATGATCGCATTGGAGCCCTTGGAGTTCTTGTTCATACCCAGTATGTCCACACTGGTTTGCTGTGGCTCATTTTTCCTGAAGATGTTTTTCATGGTTGACTGGAAGTTATTTGTGACAAAGCAGTAGACAATGGGATCCATGCAGCTGTTGAGGCTACTCAGAGTCACTGTCACATGGTACACGAGGAGGCTGACACCACGAGGCATGTCTGGGTTGATCGAGATTGCCACGTGTCGCACATGAAAAGGTGTGAAGCAGATCATGAAGATGATGAGGACGGTGATAAGGAGTTGCACAGCCCTCATTCTCCTCTCCCGACTCTGATGCATGAGACTTGGCTTGGACAGAGCACACATAATCCTGGTGGTGAAGAAGATGATTATGATGAGAGGGAAAAAATACTCACAGACCATCAGGACCAGAATCTTGGAGAGGCAGCATGAAGAAAACTGTATTGCCATGGTCAAGATGGAGAAAGTCACCACAGTGGCAAAGATCCAAATGAAGACGCAGATCCCCTTGGCACAGGTGGGGTTCCTCCATTTACGTGAGGCCTCCACCTGTACAATTGCCAGATAGCGGTCAACACAGATACATGTTAAGAAGAGGATGCTGCAGTACATGTTGACAAAGTAGCCAAAGATATGAACCAAGGAACAATTCAGGCAGTTCCCTGCACTGTAGAACATAATGAGCCGGACGGGCAAGGAAAAACCCACCAAGAGATCAGTAACAATCAAGTTGATGGTGTAAATAACAGAGGTGGTTTTTGTTTTGGTACGGAAACAGAAGACATACAGTGCCAAGCTGTTCAGCACAACACCCACCAAGAAAATGATGGCATTGACTACCATCAGGGCAATCCACAGGCTGTAAAACTCTGTGTGCAGTTCTTTGTCAGAGTGGATGAAGTTGGAGAACAGGTTGGTGCTGGAGTTGGGTTGCTGGGTGGAGTTGACAGAGTCAAGGTCTGGCAGTCGGGTGGAGGAGGTCGACATGGTCACTGACTTCCCAATGATCTAGAAGAAAAGAAATATATATATTGATGGGTATGTCAGTGTTCCTTAGGGCTCAAAGTATTGTCACTTAGGAAGATTTTAACCAACATATTTGTACATCCTCCATAGTTTTATACATTGATGTACTCTGAGCATATCATCTACCTATATGGGATTACCAATAATCACTAGAAAAATACCTGGTTTTATAATTACTGTGTTTCAGTGGCTCCAGATGCATGTTTTAGAGAAGGCACACAGTCCCCACTTCATGTTTCTCTTCCTCTTCTCTGTGCAAAAGTGGTTTTATGGCCTGTGCAAGACAGAGATGTGAACTGTGCTGAGAGGAGCAAAGGAGAAGAGAAAGTCAGGGGACCTACACTTGGTCATGTTTGAGTCACCGACATGACAAATGGCCCAGAGAAATAGACAAGTTTGCTGAGTCCAACCAGGGTGCATTGATGCTGATGGAAGGCACAGGCCATTTTCTGCTGTGACAAGGAGGGTCAAGCCAATAGGACACTCCTACCAAGTCTTCTTTGCTGAACATAGCACTTATTCTTTTGAGTTCTTCTTCCACTGAAGCAGATTCTTCCCAAGTGGTGTCTCTTCCTGCCCGTGGAAGCTGGATAGTGTTGGCAGCCGGAAGCCATTTGCCTGACCTTTTGGAACACACATAGCCCCAGCAGGTAACTTCTAAAATACCATATCTCTCCCCTTGGCTAGGCGATCCCTTTAGAGAGTTATATGCAGCAGCATTTTCAGGAAATTTAAGACCTTCCTGAAATCAAAGGATGGCTGAATTTTCCAGTAAAGCACAATCAGGTTGTATGGCATCTTCTAGAGATCTGCACTCACAGCACAACAGCAGCCGGGAGATTTCAAACCAAGGGCGTCAGCCACTACTCCTGCCAGGGTTTGACAGTTTAATTTGCAAATCATTCCTGACTTACACACTATTTTAAACTGATTTGTATATTAAAATGATTTAAAAATCCCAATATATACAGAGACTTGGCTGGTTTCAATAAAAATAAATGGTTGAAAAATGTCTGGAATATCTCAAAGCATCTGAGCAGGACTTTTAGGTTAAAAAAAATCAGCTTGAATCACCAGAGAATGATGCTGAAAGATTTGAGTTATGAGGGTTTGAAATCCCTGCTACCAAAGAGCCAAGTGCGGAAGGGCTAGCAAAGATCTGCAAACACATCTTCCAGTGCTCACAGGAACCAGTGTCTCTGCATGTCTCAATGAGGAAGGGAGTCTGGATATCCAGGTTCCCCAGGTATGATACATCCTCTGGCAGCTGGCTTTCTGTCTGCACTAATCCTTTTTGCTGCTTATGGGGATTGGGAGGAGGGACTGAGGGTGTCCCATCACCTGTGAGGTGCTTCAAGCCATGTACAAAGCAAAGGAGGAAGTTACCTAGGTAGCATTGCCTTTCAGTGCAAAGTGGATCCTCAGGGGAATTCTTGATGGCCAAAAGCAAATGTTTTGCAGGGACAGTCCTAACTGAGCCTAGAGAGCATCACAGCAGCTCTGAGCCTGCCTGACAAATAGCAAAGCCTTTTCCTCCCCCGCCACCAAAAGCTTGCTTGTTGGCCTAAAGAACTACCAATACCTGCTAGCTGTAACTCTCAAGATCTTGAATTTCTCCACATATCCTGACAAAAGCATAAGGCTCCCAGCTTTCTGGAACAAAGAGGTGGGGAACTGAGATTCCGGAGAAGAGATTCCCAGTCTCTGTGCATTTTCTGGACAAATCTTTCCTGACATGTCTCACCAGTGCTGAGCAGAGGGGAAGGGTCACCTTCCTTGTCCTGCTGGTAATGCTTTGCCTAAGACAACCCAGGAGGCTTGTGACCTTCTTTCTCACAAAGATGCATTTCTAGCTCACATGCAACCTAGTGTCAATCAGGGGCTCAGGCTGTACTGGTACAATCCTACCATCCTGGTAAAGCCTCTGCTGGATCCTCTCTTCTCTTTCAACATTCCCTTGAACAGCGTGGTCCCAAACTGGACACCTCATCAGTGATGAATTGAGGGAAGTAATAACTCCTCTCTATCTGCTGACCACGAACCTCTTAATGTATCACAATATGTATTTTGCCTCGTCTGCAGTGAGTGCACACTGCTTGCTGTTTCTTTTTCAGCCTAAGATCCACCATAACACCCATGTCCTTTTCAGTAGAGCAGTTCCCAGCTGGTGCTGGTGAATGGGGACATAGGATATGGTCAGGCAAGCTTCTGTGGAGGACCAAATGATCAAGTGTGGGTTCTTTCCCACGCCTTCTCTCTTTAGAGAGGACTGAGAATGAAGTATGTTTGGTAAATGGTCAACAAGAGTCATCATCAAGAGTCCTCATGAGATGCTAAAGTGTAGTCATGGTTATTATGGTGAGCACAAAGCAAAACATTTGTGGAGCGAAAACAGAGATTAAGACTGAGAAATTAGAAGACGAGGTGTAAAGATCCCTCTGGAAATTCTTGGAGGAGTGACTTTGCCATCATGATAGATCTTAGGTCTGTTGGCCTGGTGTCTGGTGATTGCTCTATTTTCTTTTTGCCTTTTGTCTAGTCTATGGAAGTGGTATGAAAGGAAAAGATGGGTTTTCATATCCTTGAACTTGGAAGGATATTTATAATCAAATGTCATTTTGTTCTGTTTAGGTAGCCATCCCAGGTAGTTGAATTGTCCATTGGAATGGCTTGTGCTCAACCATAAAGCCCTCCTGAGATCAAATGCAGTGCCAGATTATGCTGCAGGACTGAAATCCTGAAGCCTGGAGCCAGACCACCTGTAATGTCCCAAAGAACAGCTGGGCAAGTAGGAGCAATCCTAACTTCTGTCCATTTCTGCACTTAGGCTGTTTCCAGCAGCAGCCGGATGTTGGAACATCTTGTGTTTCAGGAATGACTGGATTACCTCACCCTGTCCTGAACTCCGGTGGCAGCCAGAGTAGCACACATGTTCACGTTATTTTGTCTGAGTCTGATTGAACCTGCAGACTCCCGGGGGAGAGTCTTGTCTCTTTATATTTTGTGCCAAGCATGCTGTCAGGGAATAGCAGGAATAACTGGACCCAAGACTGGCTGAAGGTAGTGGAGTTGCAAAGTCTGGCACCTGAGAAAGATGTGTGGAGAGGACACAGAATGCTGGCCCATTTTTTTGCCAATGTTTTTGCCCATGTTTTTGCTAATACTCTCACCATCTGATTGCCTCTGTTTGTTTCACTCTTTAACTACAAGACCAAATTGAAACAAGCAGATGCCTGGATCTGCTCCATCTCTTTGCAGATGCTGTCAAGAGGAGCACTGTGGAAGCCAGTGCACCAGTGCAAACCAAGAAATAAAGATTCTGTTGTCCCTCGAGTGCAGCCTAAGCTTGTATATTTGTGTTCAAAAACATAGTTGAGCAAGAGGAGACAAAATCACCTGTCCCGTTACTTAGCATGCCCTAGGGTGTATTGAGTTGCATATGCATCTGTCTTCTTATTGTAATTCTAAGGGACTTGCCATTTGCTCTCATTTCGCATCCTGTTAGTAGCTTGCCTGCACTGGGAGATTTTTCTTCAAGCTCTCTGATCCTTTATCATGAACACCCGATATTCATTTTACATTTTTTCCTTTCCTGCCTCAGTGAAATCAGTAACTCAAAATGCATTCAGATTCCTCATCCTCACAGTGCTATTGAGGTGTGGAGGGCACTTTACAGACTAATAGAAAAAGATGCCCTATGAGTACTGTCCATACACAGAAATAAAAATCATCAGCATATGCAGTGTGATGCTTACATTGCCACCTCTTCCACTGAGCCCCACATGCAGTGAAATAAACTCCAGATGCAGTAAACAGGTAGCATTTTGTTTGCCAAATTGAATATGCAAGGAAGGATCTGAATTGGAGTTTGTGTCTTTTCCCAGTCCACCACTGCTCTGTCTGAACTCAAAATCCAAGCAACCACATGAAAGACATCCTAGCCAATTTAATTAATTCTGAATATTTCCTCCCTGATCAGATGTGGAAAAGCTGCCTCTTGGGCTACAGTGGGAAAGGTCTTCCTCTAATCCGATTGCTACTAATGGATGTTTGGGTGAACGGCCTTTTCCTTTCTTCGTGGGACTACCCTCATCTCATGGTTCACAGGCAGAAGATTTGGAAAGCTGGACTGGCAAAGCAACAGCATTCCTCTGAGTGCTTTTAATGAGATGGAGCTGGACCAAACCCCTGGTTAAAAGCTACAAAGTATTTTTCCATTGTGGGTCTCCAAGCACTTGACAAAGGTACGTTGCCCCATTCTGCAGCAGGATGAACGAGGCACAGAATGGCAGCATGACCTTGAATGTGAGGAAAAGCAAATGTTTCCAAAGATTTCCAGTTCTGCTCTGTTTCCTGTCAAAAATTTACACCAACCAGCAGGTGTTAAAGTGAGTCAGTTCAGATACTCATCACCATGGAGTGCTGGCATGTAGCAGCCAGTGGGGGTCATGGCTAAATACATGAGAAACTTTGCGGCATCTACAAACCTTTATGGCCTCTGCAAACTTTTATTTTGCTATGTTTTTTGGTACTATTTATTGCTTGCAGCTCTGGCATGATCTCACGCAGGGCTATAATAACCACCATCACCTTTGCTTACAGAGTAAATAGCCCTTGTGCTAACCTCCTTCCTAAAATCTGCTAAGAGTTTGGAGCTCAGCCTTCTTCATGCCTAATATAGCCCCAAGTCCCCCAGATTTTGATGAAATCCCTGTTTCTTGGAGCTGCCAGTCTGCAAAGCCCAAGATGGGTAAACACGCATCCTTCTGAGCGCTGCCTGACCGCGCCAGTTGGCCTATGCTGTTATGTTATACCTCTCAGGCTGGATTTTGTCTGGCTGGCTGTGAGACTGTGGGTAGCATTTCCTTAAAAGTACAGCAGGCAACTGGATAGAAATGGGATAAGGGGAGGGACAGAGACTGGAAGTTGACCTGGTTTCTTTGGTTCTGATAAAGGTCCCTGCTCAGCACTGGGAGAGGGGGACTTGCTCTGAAATTCTTTCTCATTGTTGCGTGACGCAACCAGTTCCATCATTCTTGGGCCAAATAGGAAACAGATGGTCACTGTGCTGAAACTAGGTCCTGTGGCCTCTTCCCTCGCTGCTTGGCATCACACTTGTTCATTTAGAATGGGCAGCTCAGTGCTATGTCTGCTCCAGGAGTGTATCCTTGACCATCCTGTATTTTGTTCCACCCAACTTTTTACTTGGTGTCAGCTTTAAACCTCACCCTCCACTTGCTGAATTTAACGGGGTTCATTTCCTTGACCCAGGAGACTTTTGGATCTAGTTCAGCAATTCAAGTAATGGGATACAAAAGAAAAGTCAGGTCAGACAACTGAGCTTTGTCCTAACTGCTCTCCAAAAGGGTTATTTATCGGTATGTGCAGATAGGATCTCTGCGTGCAGAGCCAGAGAACAAGAGACCCATATGCTGGGATCGGAAAGATGAAGCGTGAGCAAGTGTTATTTAATATAAACAGCTTCAGCTTTTCTCATCTCCCTGTCCTGAATCAGAACATCTGATATAGCAACCTGGCTCCTTTATCATCCCTGCTGTCCTCTTCACCCTGTCCTGCCTGCTAGTGTTTCTCTGCTGCCTGGGATGGCAGCAGCATGTGTTTAGTTTTGCAGCCTTTCCATGTTTAAAGTTCCCTGGGTGATTTATCATCATATTTATAAATGAAGGGTTAAACTCACTCCCTTTCAGTTTAAATTGTCTTATTCTCCTTCTGGCAAGCTCTCACTCAACTCTGGATCAAACTGGCCAAATATGGTGGTTTTGTGCATGTCAAGGACCTTGCCCTATATGTGGTAGAGCTTGTTCTGTGTACCTCGTGCTCAGCCTGGGGAGGGTT
Organism: Chloroceryle aenea; assembly: GCA_013399075.1. Taxonomy (NCBI): domain Eukaryota; kingdom Metazoa; phylum Chordata; class Aves; order Coraciiformes; family Cerylidae; genus Chloroceryle; species Chloroceryle aenea. The sequence goes on along the minus strand of VWZY01005980.1, from coordinate 65,821 downwards.
GGTTTGCTAACAGTTGGAACTGAGGGAGAAAGGGGGAGAAAGGGAGTGAATCCAGCTGCTGAAGGGGAAAACTTGGTGCCCTTCTATCCCTGAGGCTGTGAGAAGGCAGCTAATGTCTGGGGTTGAAAAATCCCATCCTGACGCAGAAATGGGTCTATTTCCAGGGTGGGGAAGATACCATATTTGCAGTCTTCATATCTCTGCTCTCACTTGATTCCTGGGCATTGATTTATCTTAGAAACCTCCAGGTCTGTGGACAGTGTGTGAAACATCCAGTTGATAGGAAATTGCAGTTGTTAACAGTCAAACCCAGTCCAGAGATGGATTATTCCTTTCTCTGAAAATGCTGTGACAACAAAAGGTGCTTTGTAGACACAAAGCACATAGTTCTGCATTGGATTAAATGACACCTACTTTCTTACACTTTCGTGTCTTGCAGTGGCTCAGGGGGCTGGATGAAAGCTTTGCCCTGGTTGAGATGTTTATCATAACTTTTTCCCATGTGGACACTTGGCTGCCTTAATGAGCATTCATGTTCCAGCTCTTCCCTTGGCTCCAACACTTGTTTGACTTTCTCATCTCTTTGCTGCCTAATTTCCTGAAAATTAAGGTGATCTTTCTCTTCTGCCAAATTTTTGTTGAAATTAACCAACAGTCTGAAAAACATTAGGAGGACAGAGGAAATCAGAACTGACAAACACACAAATAGATACTGAAAGTGACCATTGTTTCCTCCAAAATGAATCGGCAAGGACTTTGCTAATGCTTTCCACCACACATCCTTCACTCAGGTCTTACTCCCTGCAAATTCAGAACTGCTCTGGCAATGAAACACTGCAAACAGTGCTCAGTGGCTTCTCTGCAAAAAGAGACAATTGTTTACCTTCTGTTTTCCTGAAGTGAAACACCTTCAGATTTACATCAAATCGTATCTTCCTCCTGGCAGAATCAGCCTGACTGGGGACAGATGATAGCTAATTGCCTGGTGCCTGCCTTGTTAGCCATGGTGTACTTGACCATGTGTAGTGTGTGATGGTCAGCAGCTCCTACTTTGTCCTGTTTTGAATGGTCATGTGCTGAATTACAGCCTTTGTCTGGAAGGTGAAAGGTGTGAACTTACTTTACACAACAGCAAGAGAATTGAAGTCCCCCTCCTAACTTTTGCATATCATGAGAATCAAATTTCTGATCTGGCCAAAGGAAAAACTGGGATGTCCAGTCCCAGGCATAGCCAGAGGTTGTCCTTCAAGTCATGTAATCAATCACAGGCTAAGGATGTGAGGAGACTAAAGCAGTGTTGGCTGTTGGGCTGGCATTGCTGATGTGCTATTGAGCCACTTGCATCTTAGCTGATATGTGCAACTGCATGTGCCTACATGTGGTGCTTCATCTCCAAGGCTCTGCTATGGGCGGGCGATGGGTATTGCTGAGAGCTGAGAGTTGTGATCTGAGCTCCACCCATTATGCTGTATTCAGTGCTGTGCGCGCACATGGGTGGACCTCATGCTCCTTAGCAAACCTAAGGCCAAAATCAGGTCCTCTGAGAGTGAGACAACCAGATGCCTGGTTTAGTCTGGGACAAACAATAACCTGTGGGTGCACAAGCAATGACTTAGTGCACAGGTCGTCCTCGGCCAGGAGGGATCACTGCCAGTTAGAAGAGGGAGAGTACAACTCTCTAAACTGCATTCCTTTTCTTCAGAGTAAAGTGACCCAGATGGGAGGGATGCCACTCAGCTGGCCCAAACACCCACTCTCTTCATCCAGGCTTGAACGTGCTGCTTAAAACCAGGTGATGGATCATTAGTCCTGGACACCCCAGACACAATCTATTTAAAACTTGGAAAAGATCTGCATGGTTCTTCTCCATCCTTGTCCTGAGCATGCATGGAAAATATGGAATAAAACTCCCAAAGATACACAGAGCAGGAAATTCAGGCTGGCAGATTTCTTAAGAGCTCCTGTGTGCCCATTTGCAGCAGTAATGCTTCATCCTTTGAAAGAAGAAGCCCATATGTATGTGTACGAGCAAACAGAGAAGTGTGATTGTATGTACATCGTCTCTCCAGCCCTGCTAATGTGCATCCAGCAGCAGCGGGCACCCAGAGGTCCTTCAGCGTGTCTCTGCTGAGTCTTGCTACACATCACATTAACGTGCCAGTAAAGGGTTTACCCCTCCACTTGCTTGTTTATACCACACTGTGTGGAAAAGTCCCTCCTCAAACATCTGCAATGCCTTATTGATATCACTGCATTCTCCAGGTCTCTCTTTTCTGCATTACTGGGTTTTGGCCCTGGATTGACAGAAATATCAAGTGTTTTGGTGAATTCTTTATAAATCATGCTGTTAGCTTTTAAAAGACCAGTAACTTATAGCCCAACAGGGCTAGTTCCAAGTGCCATCTGTCACAAGGGAGCATAGAAGGACATCTCTGCAGTAGATAATGTGTACTCCTAGCTCTGATACTTTAAGAGAAATCAGAGCATGACTTGCTGAGTGTATCCCTCTCTATCCTTTGTCAACCAGTATAATGAGAGAAGAAAGCACATATTCTGGGGAAATTTTTTTTACAAGAGGGTACAATTTTATTTTTTTTTAAAGCTAATCTGGAAAGAAACGTGGATTTCGAGTTTTATAAGTCCAGCCACTAGAGATGATTTCTGCCTGTCTTCTTGGGAGGTGGTAACAGTACAAGAGACAAGCATTTGATTTTTATTGAATTACAGTAATCCATTTAGCATTTCAAGGGTGCCTGGGACAAAGTTCTAGAAGTGTCAGTTTGGAATAAAAGTTACTGTGGCTATGTACAAGGGAAACCCTGCAGTGAAAATTACTATATAGACACATAGAAAATCTTCATGTGCAAGTGCAAAAACATTGCAGGAAATTAAAATGTGCATTTGCTTTTGAAAAGGAAATTTTTAATGGCAAATTTAACAATCTTTGAGCACTTTTCCCTCTTTCTCCCTTCATCTTCCTGCTTGCTTTGTCCCTCAGCAAAAAGCCTGAGAAGGACAGTAAGGGAAGAGCAGCAGCAGAGGTTTGCTGTTGGGGAATACCTGGGGTCCTGCATGGCCCAGGGATATGGGGCAGAAGAGGCTATGCTCATGCCCCAGGAAGCACAAGGAAAGGAGGTGAGACACAAATGAATCACAGAATCATAAAATGGCTTGAGTTGGAAGGGACCTTAAAGATCATCTAGTTCCATCCGCCCTGCCATGGGCAGGGACACCTCCCACTAGACCTGGTTGTTTAGACCCTCATCCAGACTGGTATTGAGCACTTCCAGGGATGAGGCATCTACAACTTCTCTGGCCACCCATTCCAGTGTCTCACCACCCTCACAGTAGAGACCTTCTTCCTCATGTCTAATCTAAATCTACTCTGCTCTTGTTTAAAACCATTGCCCCTTGTGCTATCACCACAGGTTCAAAATGAAGGTAGGGATGAAGGGGTGGCACAGTGGGGAGAGGGGCCAGGTGCACCATGAGCAACAGATCAGACTAAGCAGATCAGACTATGCATGCAGCTCTGCAGCCCAGCACTCACTTTATGTTGTGCTGCTCTCTTGGCTGCAGGGGGACACTGAGGCACGGAGCCTGGCATGGACTCTGCAGGCTTAGCCCAGGGAATACAGTGAGATGGGAGACTTGGTCAAGGTGCAGACATTTTTTGAGGCATCCCAGGATGCATAACCAGATCTAAGACTCTGGGAGACTGTTTTTTTTTTTTTTTTTTTTTTTTGTTTTTNTTTTCTGGTTTTCTTTGTAGGCACAGTGCTCCCAGTGCTATCAGGGATTTGTAAGTTTTGGATTTTCCAGGTTCACCTGGAAAACCTTTGAGCTGTTAGGGGATGTGTTGCTGTGAATGCAAGGGGCATTTCTGAAGAAGCCTGCCTGGTTAAGGACCTTGGAAAGGGTTTGTTTCTCCTTAGACTGATCCAGCAAACAGTCTCAGAGAAGAAAAACAACATCTTTCCTAAAGCTGAGCTTGCACCCTGCTGCACGGCCAAATAGACGTAAAACATCCCCAGCTGCAGCTGACCCCATGCCAGGGAGCACACTGACTCTTCTTCTGGCTCCACAAACCTCCCTGAATTCATTTCCCCAAAATAATTTAATTATACCTGGCAATACACAGATACAAATGAGACAATATCACACACCTCACAAGAGCTGGCATGCTAGATTCCAGTGAGGGATTGCCAGTACATTTGCACACTTTTAATTATGCCACAACTCCTTGAGAAACAACCAAATATCACAGCACTGCCCCAAAATCCAATAGCAGAGAAGCTCACAGTGGGAGAAGCTCCTTGCAGCCCCCAAGAACCACCAGCACAGCATGGCTTGCCAGGTCCAGCACTGTCTGAGGAATTCCCACACCTGCTGTGCAGACAGAGCCAGAGGCTTCCTGAGCTGCTCATCCACCTGCTTGGTGCAGGACCCTCTCCATTGCCATCCCTGCCAGGGCTCCTTGCTGCAATAGCCACTTTCCACTCTGGACTTTGAGTCCAGTTTCTGGCAATTCCCTTCTGTCCCCCTGCTGTCACATCTCTGATCCCGTGCCTCCCCTTTCCCTCTTCTGAGCAATATCCCAAAGCATTCACTGCAATGGTCCCTGCAGTGTTTTCCTTCACAATGGATGGACTTACCTCTGGCCTGATCTCCATTCTATGTTAGCGGAGCTGCTGGTAAGAAAATTTCCTCGTGGACCTGAATGTTATCACCCGAGGAAAGAGACATCTGTTCCTACAAGCAGAACAACTGGAGTGACTACAGAATATGAAGAAATGCCTAATCTCTCTCTCTCTCTCTTCCCCCCCCCTCTCTTCTAAATATAGCCTTGCAACTAATGGGAAAAAATACACACAACCAAAAAAAAAAATTTCCACTTGTCTTCAGTGTTCAGAATTTCTCCCCAAACATCTGGCTCCTTGCCCTAAATCTCTCTGAAATTTATGAAGTGCTGTAAATGTTAAAGAGGGCTCCAGCCTTCCGAATGGTGCTCATGCCTGAACATCTCTAATAAACTAAAACTGATGTTTCTTTCCCCCTGTTGTCCCCTTTAGGTCGATTTTCCTGTGTCTCTGTGGGAACAAAATCTCCTTGCTGAGAAGTTGCCAGCTCAAAGCCACCACGATGCCATGGAGCCACCACTGTGTGACACAAGAGGAAAATACCTCTCTCTTAATCTTCCTGATATGAACTGGAATTAGACAGAAGCATCACTGGCAGTTGGAGGAAGATGCTGGACCGAATGCCACAAAGCCTGTGACATGCTTTGAACCAACCCAGCTGTCCAGACCCTGAGAAAAAAATCTGGCAAAGGGAGACAAAGGGTGATCCTGCACATTTTGGTGACACTCTGGCTGCAGTCATTTGGGAGAGGGATTAATGAAATCTCTCCAGGGTCTGGTTTGAAGTGGCTGTGTGTAGATGAGTCAAGGGTGGAAACAGAGAGTCTGAGGTTCCACTTAGGAGCGCCCAACAACTTCCTCCATCCTCACATAGCCCTCCCCTACTGGTGGTAGCATCACTGAGGATATCAGGTCCCTCTCAGGGTGTGGATTTAAGTATCTCTTCACCCTTGCCTGCATGAGAGGAGGCTGAGACTGGGCAAAGCATACCAAATTATCCAGTTGTTGAGATGGGTTCAAAGCACATGGACAGATCAGCTTTCAGGATGTCCCTGCTGACCAGTCATATAAAGACCCAAATCTTCCAAATCCTTCAGAGTCCCACCTCATGATGGGATACTTCTTGCTCTAAATTGAGGTACCAAAAAAGCCATGTTCTGTGGGGTTTATATGAATGTTCTCTCCAGGAGGGTTTACACTATCTTTAGAGGTCCCTTCTGGGAAAATGGGAAGAAAAAAATAAAGTGAGGAGTTGCATCAAATTTTATTGTTTAGAAGGACAGGAAGGATTGGTGTTGGATTTTAGTATCAGCCCTAGACTGCTCTTTTCCCTCACCCTTTAGATAAAGACAACTCTGGTGCCAATGGAATAGACATGCAGAATATGGCCCGTCACAACACAACAGGATCATCTGAGAGGCATTGAATTCCAGGTCAGGAGGCCAAATCCATAAATAGAGAAGAGGTAAACTCCACACATGCATGTCTCACTGGAGCACAAACAGTAGCTATGGTTATTAGAGAAGGTTGACCTCATTTTCTGGAATTAGTTTTTCACTGTTGGATCTTTCCCAGGAAGACTGAGCTGATCTTTTTTGTCTGGTTATTTTATTGATTTTCTATTTTGAGTTTCCTCACATTAAGGGGGAGATTCTTCCCCCAGTTTCAGGAACATCATCCTGGATTATATGTGTCTCCTGATACAGGCATCCAGTCTTTTACAGCTGACCTACAGCTCAGAATCATGCATGGGCTTTTATCTGTTTTTCACTTCCTTACAACTTGGAAAGCAATTGTGATTGAAAGGCCTCCAGGAGTCCTTTCTGGGTAATAAACTTACCTTACACTTTCTTCCATCTTGGGAGTTGAACAGGGGGAAGAACAAAAGAGAAAAAACCCACTTATAGTCCAACACTGGGCACGGTGAATGAGCTTGGACCCTATCATTCTTACTGTGTATAGGGACAAACTCTAGGTTTCCTCCAGCCTGTTAACAGAACTTTTGTTCTTAGAGTGGAAGAAATGGAAAGAATGGAAAACTGAGAATGATTGTGTTGGGTTTGTGTCTGGAGAGGTTTTTATAGCACAGGAGGGGGATTCTGGTTGTGACTGCTGTAAGAAGATTTGAGAAGCTCCCCCAGCTCCATGTTGGATCCAACTCTGGCCAAGGTGGAGCAAATCAGTGCTCCTGTGATAACATATTTAAGAGGGGAAAATGTGTTGGGAGGATTCTTTTGTTTTGGATTCTCTTCTGCTTTTGAGAGGATTAAGATCTGAGAGAAAAAAACATGTGGACACCAAGGCCAGTGAGGAAGTAGGGGGGGAGGCAGACCAGAGCAGACATTCCCCTGAAGCCTAGGGTGATACAGTAAGCTGAGCCCTTGCAGCCTTTAGAGATCAATGGTGGAGCAGAATCCCATATGTGGCCCATGGAGGACCCCATGCTGGAGCAGGGGGCTGCTTCTGTAAAAGGTCATGACTCTGAGGGAAGCCTGTGCTGGAGCAGTCTGTTGCTGGGAGGATTGCNAGTCTGTTGCTGGGAGGATTGCAGACTGCAGAAGGGGGATGCACTGGGTAGGAGGACAGTTTTCCATGGGAGGGATACCACATCACAGCAGAGAAGGACTGTGAGGAGTTTTCCCCCTGAGGAGAAAGGGGAAGAAGAAACAGTATGGACTGTGTGGACACCCATTCCCTGACCCCTGCACTGTTGGAGNACATTCCCCTGAAGCCTAGGGTGATACAGTAAGCTGAGCCCTTGCAGCCTTTAGAGATCAATGGTGGAGCAGAATCCCATATGTGGCCCATGGAGGACCCCATGCTGGAGCAGGGGGCTGCTTCTGTAAAAGGTCATGACTCTGAGGGAAGCCTGTGCTGGAGCAGTCTGTTGCTGGGAGGATTGCAGACTGCAGAAGGGGGATGCACTGGGTAGGAGGACAGTTTTCCATGGGAGGGATACCACATCACAGCAGAGAAGGACTGTGAGGAGTTTTCCCCCTGAGGAGAAAGGGGAAGAAGAAACAGTATGGACTGTGTGGACACCCATTCCCTGACCCCTGCACTGTTGGAGGGGAAGAGGTAGCAGAGCTGGGCCCTGGAAGAAGGGAGGGATGGGGAGAAGGTGTGTTCAAGATCTGCTTCTATGTCCTACTTCGTCCTACTCTTATTCAATTGGTGAATTGGTGGTGGCTTTGCTTAAATTAAATGGANGCAGTCTGTTGCTGGGAGGATTGCAGACTGCAGAAGGGGGATGCACTGGGTAGGAGGACAGTTTTCCATGGGAGGGATACCACATCACAGCAGAGAAGGACTGTGAGGAGTTTTCCCCCTGAGGAGAAAGGGGAAGAAGAAACAGTATGGACTGTGTGGACACCCATTCCCTGACCCCTGCACTGTTGGAGGGGAAGAGGTAGCAGAGCTGGGCCCTGGAAGAAGGGAGGGATGGGGAGAAGGTGTGTTCAAGATCTGCTTCTATGTCCTACTTCGTCCTACTCTTATTCAATTGGTGAATTGGTGGTGGCTTTGCTTAAATTAAATGGATTTTGTTTCCCTAAGTCTGTCTTTTGCCCATGACCATAATCAGTGAGTGAGCTCTCCCTGTTCTTTGTCTCAACCCTCAAGCTTTTTGTTGTATTTTCTTCTCACTGGAGGGGTAGAAATGAGGGAGCAGCTGCCTGGTGCTTTGTTGCCAGCTGGAAGAACTCAAATCACGACAGAGAATCACTACCTGGAGTTACAAATGCAAGACTGAAAGAAAGAGACTTTTCTCCAGGATGAGATACTGGTATCTCTGCTCTGTTCACCTGCTCAGGGACTGCCTGGCCCTTCCTATGCAAGGATTGGCTTGGTTTGTGCTTCAATGCGATGCATGAGAGCTTTGTTCCCATCCCCGTGCACAGGATAACGAGCACCCTGCACTCCCCCACTATCCCAGCCTCTCCCTCTGTGCTGGATTTAGAGCTTGTGTCGGAGTGCTAACAGCTGTAAAGTTTCAAGTCGTGCCTGAGACAGTGCAGACCATGCCATATTGGGAAGCAGATGCTGCTGTTAAGGTGGAGAAGGCACATCCGGGCTCAGGGCCGTGCTTTGTCCCAGACGCGGTTCCCACACTTGACTTCAAGAGGAGTTGCAATCGTAACTGATGAATCTTGGTTTTCAATCATTTATCACCCCCTTCTAGAGGGAGGGGGAAAAGAGGAGAAAAACACAAAGCTTTAGTAAGTGGAAAGGTTTGAAGCTTGTGCGATGAAGATGCAACGGTATGAAATATTGCAGTGAATGTCTTGAGATTGTAGGTGGCAGAAGTTATCAACTCAGATGAAATTAGCACGTAGGAGAAGGAAGAATAGTTATGGCAGGGAAAGGTGCTAATGGTCCATAATAGTTCCTAGCAATCTCTTAACCATTCCATGTAAAATAAGGATGGGACTGGGCTCTGTTTAAAAGTCTTCTGTGGCACAGGGCAGCAAAGCAGGAGACCCTACAGCTCTGAAGGAGCTTGTGTGAAGTTTGGTAACTTCTCGCGACCCTGGGAAGATATCTTCTTGTTTTTTGTCAGAAGAAGGGTATATTTTCCAGTCCTATTCAGAACTCATAGAATCATGGAATTGTTTGTGTTGGAAGGGACCTTTGAGGGTTATCTATCTAGTCCAATGCCCCTGCCATCTTTAATTAGAGCAGGTTGCTCAGAGCCCCACACAACCTGACCTTGAATGTTTCCAGGGGTGGGGCATCGACCACCTCTCTTGGCAACCTGTTCCAATGTCTCACCACCCTCACTGTTAAAAATGTATTCCTTAGATCTAGTCTGTATCTACTTTCCTTTAGTTTAAAACCATCATTCCTTGCTCTGTTTCTACAGACCCTATTAAAAAATCGGCCCCATCTTTCTTATAAGCCCCCTTTAAGTACCGAAACACCCCTACAGGGTGTCCCTTGATCCTTCTCTTTTCCAGGCTGAACAACCCCAACACTCTCAGCCTTTACTCACAGGAGAGATGTTCCATCCCTTTGATAATTTCTGTGGCCCTAAAAAGGGGAATTGAGGATTCTTTCATCCCCTGCTGCAAAACAGGAGATTGAGATTGGGTGCAGCATAGCACGGCTGAGATGGGCTCAAGGCACATGCCTGGATCAGCTTTCAAGATGTCTCTGTCATCCAACTCTGTAAGGACCTAAACCAGAATATGGTGTATGAACATGCCTGTTTTTTTTTAGGGAACTGAATTTAGGCTCTTTTATATTGAACAGCTTCTCACAGATGATTTGTCTTCTTCAGTGGCAAAGGAGAGCTTCTACCCAGAAGGTCTTGGACCTGGACCAAATAGAATCAGAACTCAGAAAATTGAGGAGCTTTTACCATGACTGTGTGGTGGACACCAAAAAAAGGGATTCTCACTACATGGAGGACACTGAAGGACATGGCAGGATCTTCACTGAGCTGCCTGGGAAGCTTTTTATCAGCACCTTCAGAAAAAGTGAACTCAGATGTCCATAGACCACTTCCATGAAACATTCTTCCATTCTCCCTCCAGTGCACATGTTCCTGAGACATTTTTCCACTGTCTTTCTCTGTCACTAGGAAGCAGGAGAACCAGAAGGAGAAATGAAAGCATATAATGCCACAGTTGCAGCAAATACACACCAATATGAGCCTGTCCTCAGAAGACTGCTCTCAGGGGAGGTTGTCCAACTGATGTAGCTTTGGGGTTGATGGAGAGGGAAGAGTATATGTGCTCTTCTCCTTACCATGTGAGTAAACCCTTTGCCATGGCAAATGGAGTTAATGGCATGGAGAAGAGTCTTAGATTCATTTTACCCCCCAATTACTTTCTTCTAGAAAAACTTCCCCCAGAAGATCCTCAGGTCTTAATAAGTGCCCATGGACTGCCCATGAGCCCTAAATTCTTGATTCTCTACAGTCTCCAGGGCAGTCATGGAACACTATGAATCAGATGCAGAACTGACCCAGAGAACTGGGTTAGTTCTTACAGATGGACCAAGGGTGGAACAGTTCTCTGTTGGACCCACTTTTACAGTTGATGACTGCCAGGAAAGCACCACAGGGCATTTAGTTTAGGGGAAAATCTGCAGACACTGAGACTCTCCCTAAGTGTGTCGGAATTTCCCTCCTTGCAAAGGTCTTGTGCTTCAATCCCATCACACTTCCTTGTTGTTAATGAGTGGGATGAACGTTGCCTTCCCCTGCAAGGAAAGTCTTGGACAGCAGTGTGGGAACTTTGTCAAAGGATGAGGAACAAAACACTGGCTTCTGTCCCAGCCCTGCTCCAGACTGTAATGGAGCAGAGCAGGGATCTGGCAGGTCCGGCATCATGGATGAAAGCACCTGCTCTAACTTTTACAGCCCTCTGCCAGCAGTGAGGAGAGGGGAGAGAAGCTGATATTTTGTGGGAACAACTTGTGGATATTTCTATTTTGTGGAGCTGAGGAGGGTGAGGGAAAACCCCTGACTCCTTGTTCAACGACCTGCTTGGGTCCTGCTCATGCTGTGAGTAGCAATCTTCTTGTCAGCAAGGCGAGGGTGGGAGACCTTGTGGACAAGTATGGGAAGGAGCTCAAGGGCTGGGTTTGACCCTGCATAACTATTTATTCAAGCTGAGTCGAAACTGGTCCCTTCAGGGTTGCTGGAATTTGTGTGGGTGTGGCAAACCCATGGTAGAGAGAAAGACTTGAGTGGCCACAACAGGGTCTGCAGGGAAGAGAGAGTTCACAGGGGATAAGGGCTGGGGGTTGCTCCATGTCCCTCACTCAGTCCTGCTCCATTGCCAGTGCGGGAAGCGGCTTCAGCTTCTGGGTTACTGAGAGGTCGTTTTCAGCTGTTCTCATGGTGACCAGGTGTGCCATGCTGGGACATCTGGGAGATCAGAGACTCCTTTGGGATCTCAACCCTGAAATATTCATGATAGCTATGCCTATGGTGATAGCTGGAGAGGAAAGATCAGAGCCCTCCACACTGACCTTTAGACAGAATCTGCATCTCTTTCCTGCAGTGCTGAAGCAGAAACACCAAAGAGGCAAAGAAACTTGAGCTGCTTCTGCCTGGAGAGGAAGGGCTTGAATCACTGCCCCTGGTCATATTTAACACCCCTAAGGCTGATTGTCTGACTCTCACCATAGCCAACAGAGGCTGTGGAGAGCTGCAAAAGATGGTCCAGCTGCCTCTGTAGTGGCATCTCAGCAGGGTCTAGAGGCAGCTGCACCTACCTGACATAAGCTAAGCAGAGGGCAGTTGACATCTCCTGTCAACTGCTTGAGATCACAGGCTCTTCCCAGTGCCTGCTGGGCTGTTGCTCACTGTCCTCAGAGGACTGCAAAGGCCAGAGGCCACCATTAGCGTGTGGCCCTGCCTCTGAACAGGATCCTCATCTGTGTATTTGTACGAGGAGGGAGATCAGACAGTTTGCTGTATGGGGGCCTCTGCTGATGGAATCCAGCCGTGATTTGTCTGTTTGATGAGGAACAGGGAAGGACATGTGCTTCCTAAGTGACAGTCATGGTTCCTTTTGGGTGAGCCAGGCACAGGGAAGAAAGTGTGTAGGAGCCAATTTCCTGCCTGCCTGCCGCATATTTGGGAATTGACTTTTCTGACCACTGCCTCCCCCTCCATTTTTAATCCAGGCCATGTCATTTTTGCTGATGGACCTGCTGAGCTGAAAGAAAAACAAAGGCTCCTGCAGGTCACAAAATGCAAACTGCTCCTCTGGGCAATCCTGAGGTCTCTCCTGGTTTGGAGTACACTGGTCCTGCCTTTCTCCAGTTCTTGCATGTCAAGGGTGTGAAATTAGATGTGCCCTGCCCTAGTATAATATGCAGGAGCGAGTCAGGATCCCTCTGTCCCAGTATGCCCAGTTCACCACAGTTCTCACAACAGTGAGATTTCTGACAACGTTCCTCAGACAGGGCACCAGCAAAATGAACCACAAAGACTCTTTAGCCACCCCACAAGGCATGTCGTGTCTCAGCCGCCTCTTGTGATCCAACCTGCATCGGGATCCCTTGCAGGGTCCTACTCTGACCTATACAGCCTGCCACCACCTCTTGTTCTTTTCTTGATTTTTTCAGTTTCAGGACCTAATTGCCAAGAACACAATGTCCAGTGTCACAACCTCACAGCAGAGCTCTCCCCATTTCCTGACAGATTTGTTTGTCACTGGGCACATATGGATACTGGTGCTTGGAGGGAACAGCTACTCAGGCAGGCAGGGCTTTGGCATCGCTTGGGCACATGTGCCCCAGGGAGGTCAGAGCCGGGCAAAGCTCTGGCTCAAGGGCTGTAAAACAGGAATCAGGAGCAGGAATGTGGCTGCATTGGGATGTGGCTCAAGGGTGGTTGAGAGGTCCCCTGGGGAGCTTTAAGTGCTCTGCTTTTGCACTGGGAAGGTGGGAGGCACAGTGTGGCAGGGCTGTGCCAGAAAACCTTGAATGCAAGGTGCTCTGTGCCCTGCAAGGCTGCAGAGGACAGAAGGGGCATTTGCAAACGTATGGGAAGGAAGTGGTGCGGACCTTAGGGGACCAGTCTGGTATCTTCACCTGCTCTGACTTAGCAGCGAGCACAAACCCGGTAAGGCCAGTGGGGTGTTTCCAGGGCCATCTGTTCAATGGCCAGTGTCCTTTGCCAAACAAGCAGCCCAGCATGGGAGGAAGGATGCCTGTAACTCAGAAAATCTTGTCCTTGGACCTACACTTCTCAAATGGCTTTAGAGAAAGTCATCCTCTCCCCCTCTCTCTCTGTGCAAACATGCTAATCCTTGTCGCCCATCCTCTTTGTTCACCTGGTCTGTAGAGATTGTGAATGGCTCAGGACAGGTCTGTCTTTTGTTAGACATGCACAGAGCTTGGCAATGCTCTGATCTGGAACTGGGCAGAAGAAATCTGATGGATTATCGTAGGAAATGCCACAGTGATGAAAAACCATATATGAGCAGGAAGAAAAGAAAGGGCCCCATCTGGGGAGGAAAAAAACCCACTCTGCTACTGCCTGGTTACAAGTGATTCCTAAAACTGCTGCCTCTGGAAGATACTGGTACATTTGTTGACTTTTTTGGAGAGGGTGTTTTGCTTTGTGTTTTCAGCTGTTTGGGATTGCAGCTCCTGTTCCTGCAGGCAGTCCCTGCTCCCATGGCAAGTTCTGTGTGAGCGGCCTCATTGGGGACAAAAATAACACTTTCTGGGAGGTGCCTCAGTTTCCCTATTGTTGAAATGACCCTTCTAAGCACAAAGTGCAGACATGCCCTGGGAAGTTTTCAGAAAGGGAAGGAGGGAATCATGCATGCGATTTAAAGTTGTTTTTTTTTTTACTGGAAAATGCAGTGCTGGAATAATCGGTTTTCTCTTGAAGACAAATGGATGGGCAGCAGAATCCAGCAGGCACTGTTTATGGTGTTGGTACATTTTAGGATCACGAGTACTTTCCCTTCTCATATGGGACAAAGGGGACCTGATGTGGACCCGAATCAGGTGGAAATATGCCAATTCAAAAATCCTGAGAAATAATTTCTCTGACTGGAATGAAGTTATAGACAGGAAAATATTGTCACCACTGGTTATCAAGAAGACCTTGAACTCATTGAGGTACAGGCAATGGGTAGCATGATGAAGGGAAGACCAGTGGCAGTTTGGGTTTATGACCTCAGAGCACATTTTTTTTTATAGAAGCAAAAGCTCAACCTACTACTGCTGGGTCATTCATTTCCATGACATCATCTTTTTACCAATAACTTCAGTCTTTGTTATGCTAGGAGGTTCTGCAAGGTACTATTTGACATGTACTTTGTGTGATCTGGAGGGTTCATTTTCTACAAAAGCACTATTAGATGTAATAAATAGTGTTAAAAGGGCTGATGAGAGGGGCATCCCTCTCTGCTGTGGAAAAGGTCCAAACTAAAGCAGTGGGAATGACTTGAGGTCCAGGAAACATGACCATCTGCAAATGAGTAGAACTTGGCTTGTTTAAACTAGAGAAGAGGTGACTGAAGGCAGACTTGATAACTGGTGCTGAGATGTCTGCAGCAGCTTCCCTGGGTATGATACAAAGCAAGTTCATCTCGCAGGGCTTAGTTCATTAATTCATGTTTTACCTAAATGACCAGCCCAATTTGTGGTGATCACAGTGTAAAGACCTCCTTTGGCAAGAGACCAGCCATCCCTTCCCTCCAATACAGAGTTAGAAACACAGCAGCAGCTGGGGCAGCTGGAGGGTCCCCTATGGTGCTCGAGTCACAGGTTAATCCCATGGCTGTAACACAACCTAAGTGGCACCTTATTCTGGGCAAATTCTGCTGGCTTCTTTAAAGCAAAAATCCAGCCTGCTCTGGTTGCTAAATTGGGCTGTGCTTCTTTGAGTGTCTTTCCATTTTCCAAGAAAAATAAACCGCAGGCTTTATATTTTTAGATATGCCATCTGATCACAGCTAGTCATATATCAGTCCCTATACTGTGAGTCAAGATCCACTGCTGAACTCCCTTGGGCAAGAACTAGTGGCTTGAGCCATCCTGAGTGTATTAATAAATCAGTGTGTTTAAAACAATCGTGCACTTCCCTAGGTACGCTGCTCACGAGGAATTGTACCACTGAGATTTATTACTGCTCATGTCTTAGGAACTCTGATTCTCTGGGTGAACTTAATACTGTCGTGAGTGGGAGATGAACAGCCCTGGTATGAGACAGACCTAATCTAGGCAAGGGCCAGAGGCAACACAACTCCCCTTCCTTTCCCTCTCCAGCCTTTCCTGACATCTGCCCCTTGCTATTTCAGTCCTGAGTATCCTCTGAGGCGGCTGCCGGACGGAGTGAACTTTATAGTGGCTTCACTCAATAGTGGGATGTGACAACCATCTCTCTTTGTACTGATGACCCGAATCTGCATTGCTGAGACACAGATGGGAAATGAATTTGCTCTACTCCCAACATCGCCAAACCTCTTAGTGGGTGGTGGGAGAAGGGGTAGCTTGGGGTAGCATGTATCCCTAGGCTGTGTCTTGTGCAACCCTGCCCTGTGCAGCCCTGCTCCACAGCTCAGCCTGGGACTCCTTTAGAAAGTATCTGCTTAACCTGCCTTGCACAACAGTGCCCAAATGTGGAGTTAATGGTGTATTAAAAAATCTCTGTCCCTCACTGGCTTGCTCCAGCCTTCACAAGTCTGTGTCTCTAACACCAGTGCAGTCTGGAGACAATTTTCTGTGCGTTTGATGAAAGCAGAAGGAAGCATTGAGGCTGATGTGTGAAAAATAGGCTGCCTCATTCCTGTAAGTTTATTTGTTGAGCTACTTCATCACTCTAATGACAATCAATTTATTCACATAACTGGTAGCTGGAGACAGCATAACATGGCTTGGCAGCCTGGATTTTTCACAGAGATGTATTGCTTGGCATATTCAAGCAGGGCAGAAGGAGCCAGCCTGGCTGCTGGGGAACTGCAGCTCTGAGAGTGCCAAGNCTGCCAGAAGAGGACACTCGGCGTGAGGATGCAATTGCACCTCTCTAAATGTCCTGCTAATAAGCCTGCTAATCTTGATAAGCCCCCTTGCTGAGATGGGCAATGACAAGTCAGGCTGTGATGATTATAGGGGAAGGTGTGCTCCGTGTGTCCAGTTTGCACTGCCCCTTGTCTGGCTCCTGGAGAGTGAGAAGACCAGCAAGATGGTGCTCCTACACCTCACTGAGAGAAAAGGCTGGTTGCACAATAGTGGCTTTGTGCATTGAAGGTCTGTGCCCACACTCTGCTACAGAAGCCATCCACCAACAATCTCCTGTCCTCTGCACTCGAATGCTAGGAATCCCCTTTGAGTTGTACAAGAAGCTGGGTGCCCTGCTGAGCCTGCCTCAATGTCCTCTCCTGCTGTGCCCAGGTACCCACTTCACTGCGTCCTTCTGGGTTCATTACTCTGAGAGGACCCTGTAGGGATACAAATGCCTGCCATGGTCTCTGTGTGAGTCGTGTGCTCAGAGATTAGCTAGGCATTTCGCTAATGCCTAGCTGCAGTGAACAAGCTGCTTTAATGTAGGTCTTTTCAGCTGTTGGTAGCTCTGGATGAAACAGAATTTCAGCAAAAATCTGAGGCATTCCCAACCCCTTCCATGAGGCCAAAGTCTACCTGTGATAGGTTCACTATGGGGCAGCTGCCCAGAGAGACCCATATCCATCCCTCCAGGTGTCCCATAGAGAGGGCTGACAACCTCAGTGCATGCAAGGATGGGGAGCTGTCTTCTGGACCACCATACCCCACATTTGTTAGACTTAGGGGAATTTCCCAGAGCCCCATCATTTTGGCAGGTATTTGTAGAGAAGGTGTCTGCAGCCATGAAGAGGAGGGGGCATTTAACAGTAAATCTTTCTGCAACAAAGTGGAAGAAGACATACTTTCTTCTGTGTGATAATGGTTTCAGTGGTGCTTTTCAGACTATGATAGATGAGATACACATATTTTATGGATTATGCATAAGAGGTAATAAAGAATTCCATTCTGTGGTGTCTATATACTAATGGTGTATTGATCCAGTAAATATCACACTGAGACAGAACAGCAGGTGCTGTTATCCTGGTTAGTGTCATCCTGATGGTTGCCATCATTTCTTTGGGTGTTACAGCCATCTTAGTCTAGTCTCATCTGACCCCCACAGCTTTATTCATCTGCTTTGCTCTGACCCTGGGTGAAGCCATTTTCCTTTCCCCCGATTCACCCTTCACCTCAACACAACTAATTCTGTCTCTGGACTTTGTCACGCTTAGCTGGACTCTGCTGTGCCTCTCTAGGATTTACTGGACGGGAAGCGTTTCTCTGCTGAGCTGTCAATAGGATTTGCTCAGCTATTTGTAATCAGTCGTTCTGAGCGGGACCAAAATCTACGGCCAAAAGCTACAACTTAAAATGTAAGTGTGAAAACTGGGGGAAAGGTAAAAGAAAGAGCAAGAAGAGATGGCAGGGTCCTTATGCTATTTACAGATGGGTTTGCTGAGAAGCAGCAGTAGACTTTACCTTAGGTGTCAAAGAAGATTCACTAATGTTCACATTTAGGTAATATATTGTCTCATCTACCCCTAAACCTAGCAACTAAGCATTTATAGAAACCTGCTATAACAGTCCATGGTGTAAAGGAAAGTCCAAACAATGTGTCCTTTGTGTGTTTGTTAGAGCCTTACTCCCATGGGGGATTTTTGGCTCCCACTTTAAAAAGAGCTCAGGAATTTGGATATCTCCATTTTTAGATGTCGGGACTCTCATCTCCTTAAAGGGTGAGGTTTCCCCAAATGTCCTGAGTACCTGGCTGCTAAACTTCACTATTTGCATGTCTCCAGCCTGTTAAAATGTGAAAAGCCAACATCTCACACCCCTTGTTGTGCAGGGCTTGGTCTTCCCCCATGAAAGCGATGTAGGGGCAGGTGGATCCATGTCATTGTGGGAGCCACATCACTCCCAGGGCAGAATGCACGTAATGGGGAGCAGAGCTGCAGCAGTGTTGGACGTGCAGGTGGTGGGATTTATTGCTTTTTTTCATCTGCCTCCCCTGTTCCTCTTGCTCCAGGAGAACATGCTGTGAGAGACATTTCACGTACAATTACTTCCTTGGCCTTTGCCTCCCTCTTCAAAACGGGGGAAGGAAGTCTTGTAACATGCTTTTTGTACCTTGATGCTCTGTGGGGATGGAAGAAATGTTTTATCTCAGCATACTGGGGACATGGGAAAGGAGGCTTGAGCAGAGTAAAGCAAAATGCACTGAAACTGATTAATAAAAAAGCTGCTTGATTACATTGTTAAGTTGCCACATGCCCTTGAACGAAATAGGGGGGAGGGGAAGGAGATTCCTTTCTAATTGTGGGTTGGCAGAGATTTCTGTGCACAAAGGACACAAAAATGTTTCTTAGTAAAGAGGTTTCCACCAAAGGCAGGCTTCTGCCTTCACTTGTGCCAGTAGATGATACAACATGGATGTGGTGGGCATTTTGGTCTCTTTTTTTCCATAGCTGCCCAGCTTTTCCCCACTCAGGGAGGGATTTAAACAGTGATCTGAGATGCAGCACTGCATCTAAACACAGATGACAGAGGCATTTGCCCCAGTGGTTTTCAATTGGGACTGTCATGCGCACCTAATAGGGACTAACCCTGTACGCTCACTCTCTTTTATTTCTGAATGGCGGAGTTTTAGCTTTGCTGAAGGAGCTGCCATTTCAGGAAAAGGGCTGACTTTTTGCTGAAGAAGAGAAATTATCCCTAGCATGTGAGCAATGTTAGAAGAAAAGACGCCTCATGTTACCAAAACACAGCTGAAATGAGTCTGAAGAGCTGCACTGCCAATTCATCACGCTGCCACTGAGTACGGTTTGTGTAAATGATGGGAGATACTCTCTGTATGATGTACTGCGGCCAGACATGTTTCAGCTGGCAGTGACTTGCCAGTGGAGCTGGTGGGGCCATTCATCCCTCTCACTCACTCCAGCTCTGGCCCAGGCACTTCCCCCATCCACACAGCACCCAAAATAAGTTACCGTTTCTCTGGGGAGAGTTTTCTACTTCCTAACCGTATATTAGAAAATTCCTCCTGAGTCCTCTCAGACCACATTTTCATGACCTCTGTCTAAAAGCCGTGTGTCTAGCTCTGCAGTCCTACACACGGACATTTGCAGGATGCCTATGTGTATATGTAGCTGGTCTTGACAGGTGGTCAGTATATGGAGGTATACCAGAAACAAAGACGATTTCATGCAGAATGCCTCAGATGGCTCTGTCTGCAGCCTGCTTTTACATATAGACATTTGTGTGTCCTCACATGCACGTCACTGACAGAGATAATGGACCAGCACAAATGCACTTTGACATCCAACTGGATCAGTTCAGTATCTAGAAAAGCCCACATTTTCCTTGATGAGGGTTCTCTTCCTTTGTACCAGTCCTAATTTCCCCAACCCTCCTCTACCCCTGCAGTACCCAGTGTAGGAAAGTCTCCCCAGTACTATTCCCACTCATGTGGAGCCAAACTGCGTCCAAACCCAAGCGCTTTGCTCTAGACCTGGTTTGCATGAACTCCCATCCCCATCCACATGCCTCCAAACTCAGTCCAGCTGGGACGGGAGCATGCTGCCTTCTCGAGCTGCAGCTGGTGAATCTCCCTCCCTCTCCCCCCTCACTCCCAGCCCGAAGCGTGCCTCAGCCAGTACTTACACAGCCTGAATGAGAAGGCTCAGCTGCTGATCCCTGAGCCTGCTCCCAGATTCCTTGACCGAGTGACCGTGCGCTTGCTCCCCAGCGCTCAGCTTGATGCAGTGATGATACAGGAACCAGACTTCTTTGGTTTACTTTTACATTGACGTCAGTGTCTTTTCTAGCCTCCACAGCTCGTTTTGGTAAAAGGATGTCTTCGGGGGGAGGGGAGGGGTCAGAAAGGGAGAGGAGTGAGGATGAGCTGGAGATGAGTTTTTATGATGTGGGCAGCTAGTGGTGGGAGGTTTTATGGGCTAATGCTGAAAGAAGGGGTGCTTATTGACCACACTGACCCTGGGTGTAGAGTGTCACCTGGATTTGGGTTGCTTTCCCACCTGCACTAGCACACTGACTGGGAGCACAAGCCCTTCCTCCCCCACCTTTATTGGCTGTTTGTACCTGGATGATGGTCCAAGGAGACATGGAATTTGAGGGACTGAGAGAGGTCTAGTTCCCCTACTCAATGCCACATAGACACAAGTGCCCAGTTTTGTTGCTAATGTGCCCAGGCCAGGACCAGCATCTGTCTTCAAGAGAATAGGGAGATGCCAATTTGAATTGCTTTTAACATCTCAAAAGATGGCTTTACAGACATAGGCTTGATGGGCCATGCAGTTGTAGCTAAGTGTGCACCTGAATATGCCTGTCTATGCATACAGATCAGTCTTTTACAGGCTTACAGGTCACAGCATCTAGTATGCAGATTCAAGGACCCAAATAACATGCCTCTCCGTAGACCTTTGTAAGGCTGAAGAGTACTTGTCTCTTGTGGAGATCCTGCTCTGTCACATTAAGGTTCAGATTTTATCCTGAGATGTTTTCTGCGTGGTGCACACATCTATCCCTCAGCCCTGTGCACCTGCTGTGCAGCCCATGTGTGCATGGACACATGTTCAGAGCATGTAAAGGGCTGATGCTTGTGAGGGTTGTGGAGAACACCATTAGAAAGTGGAACTGGTGGAACCTGCGAGTGTGATCATTAATGCTGAATTAATCACAGCAGATTAATCACACCTATGGTTAGGGCTTCTTTCTGTCAGAAAAGATAGATTTCTTTGTGTGACCAAACAACTTCCAGAAATTCCAATGTAAGGCTTTTCATGCCCTAACCGCTGATAGTTTTCTATTAGGTTGGTTCTATTATCTCATTCATGCCAGTAGTGTGATGCAGATGTCTGAGCACTTGGACTTTAGAGCTTTGTGTAAGAGTGAATATGCTGCACAATTGCAATCAGACCTCTACTCTCTCTGAGTCATGGGTGACCATTCTGTCATGCATTTGTCCAGCTCTTAACACAACTGGTCTGTCCTCTGTTATTAGACCATCTGTATGATACCTTGATGCAAACCATTCATTGTAAGCTCTTGAGATCAAGTATTAAGATCAGTTTGTATGCGTCTAGGAACAACGCTCATAAACAGCCCCAATCACCTGATGACATTGATGTAATTGGGTTGGTTGGCGCTTGGAAACTAGCAATAAAACCTTTCAGGAAGCAGGGATTATTGACAAGGAAGCATCATCTGGTGCCACCAAAATGCATGGGCTTTACTGGTTTATTTGAAAATGAGCAGAGAGAAAATAGTTTTTGACCCTAACTTGCCACCACTACAGGGAAGAAGAGACACAGGAAGAGAAAAGTTGTGCACCATGTCCATGGCAGACCTAAGTAATAAGTCCAGTTTCTTGGCCATTGGATCACACACACTCCATCATAAAGAATGCTAAAAATTGCACAGATTTTTGGTGTCCTTGTCCAAATCAATACATAGCTCATGGCTGAAGAAAGACAGAATCTTATAAAAACCAGAAAAAGAGGTCCTTGTAAATCACCATGTCTATACTTAGAAATGTGTTAAATCTTCTAAGCTCCATTTCAGAGCACATAAAGTTGGGTTTTTTTTCCTTTTTCCAAGTTGAAAAATCCATCCAAAGGTTAATCAGAAACAGGAACAAAACTGTCTTTGAAATCTCAAGCTGCTGTAATAGCATTTTTGGCAGTGAATGATAAACTTGAACAGTTGAGGTTTACATGGCAGATGAAGTGAACATGCGTTTGTCTATACATTAAATGACCCAGCAGCAGCCCTTTTTCACTTCTTCTCCCAACCTATCAGGCTATTTATAGATTTTTACTACAAATGGACCTCCTGAACAGAAGAAAGCAGACAAACTAGTTCTGAAGAAACCATCGCAGTGGAGCTGTGCCCATAAACCATCATTCCTGAACAGGAATCCCATTTTAGTGATAACCTCCCAGGTAGCAGGAATATTAACTCTTCATTTACCTGTCAGGGATTTTTGCAGTCTTTCACCACTTTTGGAGGGTGTGAAGGGTTGTTCAGGGAGATCTTATGATCGTTAAAGTGTTGGATTAAAAGGAAATTGTGGCATATCCTGGCTAGGGCTCTCAGAGATGTCTGGGGAATGAGGTCTACTAGCCACTACACAGAGTACACCTGGCTGGAGGGAATTAAACTTTAACTGGGAGATTTGAAGTGAGAAAGAGTTCTCTCCCTATTTTGAGTGAGTATCTGAACTATTAGATAAAAACGATCTGAGTAAGCAGGTCTTCATCCTTTGGCTGCTCTTAAGGATGTGCTGAAGTGTCTCCTGGGCTGAACCACTGATGTCTGCAGGGCTCAGTGGTAAAATGGGTGTGGTGAGCCAACCAGATCTGAAAACACAGGTACTTCTAGGCTTGAGCAGGTATCTTCAGGCTCCCAGTGAAAAAGATTAGAAGAAAAACCTAGACACATGGGAGGCTTCAGGCTCCAGGTGGAGGAAAGGTTTAGGACCACAGTTTTAGATATCTGTGCTTGAGGAGGGAACTAGGGACACTGTAGGCTCTCAAATCCTTCATGAGGATGAGGTGTCATGGATCCTCTACTGGGTAGCTGTAGTCTACAGGATGTTTTCTTCAAAGCTGAATGGCAGTTCTCCAGGCCCTGCAGGGTAGACTTGGGTGCTTCTTGCCTTTAGGATGTCCTGGTGAGTATTTAGCTACTCATGACTCCAACTGAGATAATCCTTTTTCCAGCTTCCCCCATCTTCCAGGTCAGGGACCCCAGGCAGTGTCAGAGTTAAAAGGCTTCAAGATGCTGGGGAGCCTTTCTAGATACTTAGATGAGCTGATGCCCTGGCTTTCCAATCCCACAGTGTGTAGAGGAGTACAGAGATGCTGGAACAGTGTAGATTTTAGTTGACACATATCTGAGGAGCTTTCAAGAGTGGAAGAAAATATTCCCTGCAGTTCCCAGTACAAAGGTGGTGCTTGGAGGCTGCAAGAGCATGGCTCTGTGCTTTAAAGACATGGACATCCAAGGGTAGCGCGAGAGCAGGATGAGATCTCTGCTCCAACAGATGCTTCCAAATCACCTCTGCAGGCAGGAAAATCACTCCAGAAACAGCAAAGGACTCTCCAAAAGGGAATGTCCAGAGATGGAGTCCAACAAGGGTTCAGCACTGCCAAAAAAAATCCATCTCACCCAGCAGCAGGACACACATCTTTCAGATTCCTTGAGAGCATGGTGGGAGTTCTTTGCTACAGTACTATTTGCAAAAGACATCTCTTACCCAACCAGCCTGCCATGTCCTTCTGCAGAGCCAGGCTGGGCTGCAAGAGGCAACATCCTCAGAGCCAACTGTGGTACTCAGGACCATGTGGTCACGTCCCCATGGCTGGTCGCTCTGGCTGCATGCCTGCAGCTAGCTCTGCTTGGCACCATGAGCTCTGCATGTGAAGTGTATTTGATGGCACAGATCTGCATGGCTTGGCATAGAGGAGGAATCAGAACAAAAACTTGGGACTGAACTCAAGCTGTCTCTATGAAGGTATCTAGTTCCACTTGTTTCCAAAATGTCCAGTTGGAACTGTGTCTTGTTTCCCAGCCCTGTGACGAATGTAGGTTTTGATAAAACATCTCAGACATCACTAGACATTTGATCCTGACATAGCACACACAGCTGGATTCAGTCTGATTTGGAGACTCCTAAGTGTTGGTGTTTTCCTGTCCTGTGGGAGTCCAGATTCCTGTGCCAGACATTGGACTTCTAGTCAATACAGCTGGTAGCCTAGACAGAGACTCAGACACAAACCAGGAGGGTGTCATGTCTGTTGCCCATGTGTAGATGCCATTTTAGAGGTGCTAAATTTGCTTCTGATTGTTATTCTTTAATTGCATGGGCTCCTATGTACCTTAACTGGGTGATGAAGGAGAACTCCAATGGCTCAAGGTTCTGCCAAGTGTATAACCAAATTGAGCCTCAGCACCCTCTCCCAAGCTGAATAGCCAATGGTCTTGGGTCACTTGGACAACTGATCAATTGAAACAGGTCAGGTTTCAGCCTTTTTTGCCTTCATTTGAGCTCTTGAGCAATGCTTTATCCGTGTGATTGGTGGGAGGAAAGAGAACCTGCTAGAGATCCTTCAGCTTCAAGGCTGCCCCAGACGTTAGCCCTGTAGGGAAAACTCCACAGAAAAGTTTACAGGCATAAGGAACGAAAACAGACAGTGAGTGGATCTGTCCATGAAGACGTTTCGATGCTGTCTATGCAGCTGTTCAGGAAAAATAACAGCTGGGTTCTCACAACACTCCCGTGGTACCCTAACCACACACACTCCTCACTTCTGTTTTCAAATCTGTTTTTTCCTCTAGCCTTGCAAAAGCAGCTTTTTTGTGAATGAGAGTTGGTCCATCAATAAGGGAAACAATGGCTCATAAAGACATAATGGTTCATTCGGAGCCCTGCCAGGGGTTATTATTTCTCCCAGCACACTTTTTCCTGAGCTGAAGGTTGTATTCAGCGGCTGAGTTTTCTTTGTGTTGCTGCTCACAGACCCCTGTGAAAAGGGCTCCAGGGTGAGGATGGTGAGAACTTGGGCTGAGCTCATTTTGCTAAGAGCTTTTCCTTTCCCTCCTTTTCCATTTTGCAGAAATTCAAGTATCAGACCAGACCCAGGGAAACGTGAAACCATGTCCAAGGAATTTACTTACAAAATCAATGTGATGCAGCAATTACCTAGATATTTTTCCCCTTTCTCATTGATCAAATGAAGAAGCAGAGTGCAACCTATCTGCATCTTTACCCTTCCTCTCCTCAAAGCAATAAGCTTGTGATCTGAGCAAAATGTCTTTAGATTGACAAAAAGGTTTTTCTGTATGAGCATACAGGAACTGCAGTGCCACTATCTAAACAGCATATATGGTAGATCAGGCTGGTCTCATACACCGTTTGACTGTGTAATGGCACATGTCCTGCTTTCTGTTCTGTAGAAATACATGTTCCCTCCCTTCTAGGCTTGCCACAGTAAACAAAGCCCTGAGAAATCACCCTTCTAGTACCAATAAAATCTGTTATTTTAAGTTTTTTTTAAGCAGTATGTTTTGGAGCTATTTCTGGGATTTCTGTCCTGTGTAAAATTCCATGCCCATTTCAAATACCCTTACTACATTTCTTCCATTGTCTTGCTCTTCCATTCTGACTAAAATTAAGATTAAAAATTAAAATGAAAACTCAACAACAGTGTCCTATACTGCCCAAAGTGTGTCTGACAAAATGGCAAAGCAGTGATTTTAAGGCTTAGTGGCCCAACTTTCAGAGCCCTTAAAGCTTATCTTTCCATAGTCAACAGAACAATTCATGTAGGTCCTAGTTCAGTTGGTCAGAGAAGGACCCACATAGCTAACTCCTTGACTGGTAAACAGCAGATCATCTGGTACTTGGGAATTTTCCATGGTTTAACTTTTGATGGAGGAGGTCAGGTTCTTGAGGGAACCACCTGCTCCCGTCCTTGCAGTGCAATGGGACAGATGCCGTGCAGCATAGCACAAGGCTAACACCAGCTGGGATAGTGTACAGAGCTGTTCCCAACCTTGACAAGAGTCAGCAAAAGCTGTGTACCATGGGAACACCAGTTCAATGCAAAGTTGTCCATTCATGCACTTGCACCTTGGCTACTTAAAGTGAGTTTGACAGGTAAAACACAATTCATATCTGGATGGGCACGTCATCAGTGCTGACTGTCTCTGGTAATACACTAACTTTCACATTAGATGGATTTATCTACCCCAGAAGAGGGGAAAAAAAAAGCTATTCCCTTTAATTTCCATCTTCACTGACTCAAGTGCTGCCTTCCCTGCTCTAATGAGAGCTGCCTTCCCTGCTCTAACTGTGTCCCAGCTGTTCCTTGGCCAGTTTGATGTAAGGGCATTGTGAACTCAAAGGTTTGTGGCTGGAATGAACTGAGATGTTTGGAAAGAAAATAACACACTTGTTTTATGTAAAGTGGCACAGCCAGTGGAAGAATAGACAGGGCTTTATTGGGCCAAAATTGGCCTGCTGGTGTTAGGTAGACTCCTAAGCAATCTCATCTTGTTGATGAGTAACCATGTAAACAATGTGAACATTAATGATGCAGTCAAAGGAGTTAATAATTTCTAGCTTATTCTACTCCTTTTGAAATTGGTGGGAGTTTTTCCTTTGGGTCCTTCAGCCTCTAGGCAGGACCTTCAACATGAATTATGGTAGGCAATGAGTCATGCACTGTGACATGAGTACAGGATCTGTACAGGACTTTATATGTCCTTACATGAGATGTAGTGCCTTTTCCTTGTCTTCTTGAGAATAGTCATTCTGGGTAAAAGAGATTCCCAGAAGAATTTGTGAAAAAAACAACAAACCAAAACCTGAGCTGGAGCTCAAATTATTTTGATTCATCTTCTGCATAAGCATCAAGTTACTCATAGCCCAGCAATTCTCCTTCTATGAGCAGGGATATGTGTATCTCTGGAGTGGCCTTGTCTATATCCAGATCAGGGGGAGCCCTGGAAAGGAAGCCTTCCGGGTTGTCCCTGAACTACAACTTAAAATGATCTGTCAAGCTCTTGCATGAATATGACAAACCATTAACAGGCTGTGTGGTATCTGTAAGTGATACTCTCTTAGAGGAAAATTCACTTTTGAGCCTGAATCTGAATCATGAAAAGTTTCCTCTGTTGATGCAAAGGAGCCTAAAAGAGGATGTGGATGTAGGGTTTTTTCATGTCTGCTCTGGCACAGTGCAGATAAAGATATAAGAAACAACATCTGTCTTCTGGATCTCATAGTAGTGACAAAGTTACTGCTCTCAGGTGACTCTTCTCCAGGCTGGGGGGCCACATCCTACAGAGAAAACCTGTGAGAACCTCTTTTTCCTGGCTTTTGAACAAAACTGCAGGACCTTGCACAGAAACGGATGGAGTAGATTGCCACAGAATCACAGAATGGTTTGGGTTGGAAGCGACCCTTGAAGGTCATCTAATCCAACCCCCCTGCAGGGAGCAGGGACATCTGCAACCAGAGCAGACTGCCCAGAGACCCAGCCAACCTCACCTGGAATAGTTCCAGGGATGAGACATCTACCACCTTGCTGGACAGCCTGGGCCAGGGTCTCACAACCCTCAGTGTAAAAAATGTCTTCCTTCTTTCTAGTCTAAATCTCCCTCTTTTTGTTTAAAAGCATGACCCCTTGTTTTATCACAACAGGCCCTGCTAAATGTCTGTCCCAATCTTTCTGGCAGGCTCCTTTAAGTACCAAAAGGCCACAATAAGGTCTCTCTAGACCATGTCACTAAGCACCACATCCAATCTTTCCTTAAACACCTCCAGGGATGGTGACTCCACCATCTCCTTAGGCAGTCCATTCCAGTGTCTAATCACCCTTTCTGTGAAGAAGCACTTCCTAAGATCCAACCTAAACCAGAGGCTGCTGTGTGGGAACACTTTGCAGAGTGTAGTGACAAATATCCACCCTCTCCAAAATTCTTTCTGTTGTCTATAGGTGAGCTGGAGTCATGCCTGAGGATGACGTGCTGTTGGTTTCTTCTGATTTTGTCAGAGCTCTGCATTCATTGCACCCTCCCCTCCCACCCTGCCACACATTTCTTCTGCCTTAGCTGCATGGCAAATGTTGGAGTCACTCTCAGAACTGAGAGGAGTGATGTGAAACGGTCTTGCAAAAATGAAACATTGCTTAATCCCATGTTTGACTGGATCCCTGGCCAGCTTTTCTACACAAAGGGAGTGTGGGAGTTCACGTGTGCTAGGAAAGTCGTGGGAGGTGAAATAGGATTGGTCTTTGCTGCAACAGCATGGACTTCATGTTGGTTGGAGGTGATCACAATGCTACACTTAGTCAGTTGTTGGGAAGGACACAGTCCTATGAGTCATGACCCTTTTAAGCTCAGAAAATAATTATTTTCTGATGTACACTTGGCCTCTAACATCACCCTTTGCGCTGTTGTACCAGCCTGTTGGAGGGGCTGTGTTGTGTAAGCTTGGCTGATGTGCACAGAAGAGAAAGTGCCAAGCTTCCTCCATTTACTTACATAACTGGCTTCAAACTGCCTTTAGCCTCAAGCCCTTAAAGAAGATGTATTAACACAAAAGGCAGCCACAAAAGGTTTAAGAAATAGATCATTGGTATATCTTGTAGCCTGTTAATTTGCACTCTCTGAAGACTTCCATGTGCTTGAGTAATAAGGCCAAAGTCTTTCCTTTAGGAGTTCACCAGAAACAGGCATACATTTAATTAATTCCTGGAAGTGATTTCAGGCCTGTTATTGATTTGTTCCTATTGATGGCTTTGGGAGCTTTTGACAGAGGACAGTGGGTGTAAAATCAGGGGAGAGAAGTACAGCTCAGCAACATATCACTTTGCTTCCATGCACCAGTGGCTGTGTGGGCCACAGATTAATGGGAAAGTGATGTTAATTATCTGTGACTGCCAGCAACAGCTCTGAGGCTGACGAACAAATGCAGGTTGTGTGGCCGCTTTGTGCTGTTATTGGAAATGGCCTTTGGTTCTGAGGTCTTCCAAGGTTACTTTTGACTGCTTTGAGTGGGACATGATGACATAAGCATGCCCTCCCATTTAGGTTATATTTGCTATGATCTGCTTTTTATGTCTTTGATCTAAATAGGACTGTTCTGATAACCCGTTATTTCGAAAGAGGCTGTATTTGCAAATGATGTTCTGATCTTCTTTGTTCTTTGTTTCAGTTCATTACTCAGTCAAAAGGACTCTAAATCTCCTTCCAAGAAGTTATTGGTCTTAAAATTGCTCTAAATACACCTGTGATTCCTGCCTATGATAGTTTAGTAAATACATCTGGCAAGCAAACTGGTAGGTTCCCTTCAAGCAACTGTTTTCTTGGCAGACCCTTAAGACATGAACACCAGAAGAGACACATCTTCCATCCAAGAGGTGGGCACATGTATAGGAATGTGGACAGAGTGGCATGCAATAACTTGCTAGTTAGAACCATATCCATGTGGGCTCTATACAAACTCACCTTGCCTCCTGAAGGACAGACATTACATGCAATTTCTTTTTGTTGCTGTCTGTTTTTCTTCTGAAGGGTCAGCCAGCCTGCAGTGGACAAGATATATGGGAATCGTGAGGCATCTTCTGCCAGCCCTCGGCAGGAGGATGTGCACGTGGCAGGGCACGGCAGAAGCTTTTCAGAGAAAGGAAAATCTCTGCAGTCCTTCACCTGAAATCAGGATGGAAAGACCAAATGCTGGAGGAACAGAATCTGAGCAGCTGCAGGATTGCTTTTTGAACAGGGACAAAAGACAGGAAGGATTGAGATACAACCTTCCCCAGGGTGCCTGCAGGGACAGATGTGGTGTCACTTAAAGAAGAAATAGTCTAGAGGGCTAACCAAGTGTGGAGCATGGCAGCAGCTGGGTGTATTTGCTGCAGAACCATCTCAACATAGTTCTTTCCAGAAATTGCTGCTGCTCTCCCCTGTCTCTCCTACATGTTCCCTATAGTTATTTACCGTCCCTAACATTAGCAGAAGACACACGACATGGCTGCATGACCAGTGAGGGAGATCCTACCCATCTGAGAATGTGCAGATGAGGAGCCTTCTTGCTCTAAGGAGGATGGAAGAAAGCAGTGACTACCTGTGGCTTGATGTTTATTGTCTTCTCTCCTGGCTTTGGTGGTTCAGCAGAGATAAGGAGTTCTCACCCAGATTTCTTCAGAGCCTAGAAACCAGCATGATCTTGGGAGCGTTTACGAAAAGGGGAGTGTAACACTCCCAGCTCTAGGCTGCACTTTTCCTGGACATTCTGTTTCTTTGACAGGGTTTTGTGCTCTGCCAATCCATTTTCTGCAGAGTGCTCCTGCAAGGCTAGCGTACCAAGTGCTTGACTCATCACTTGCTTTGCTATAGCAGGGTCCCTGCCCATTAGAGATGGGGTGCTTGGCTAGCCCAAGGGCACCTCCTGAGGCAGTCAGATATTGCAGAGAACTGCAGATCCCTTCATTTCACTTGTGGAAGATGGATTTCTGTGGAGAGCAAGTGACTAGCCAGTCCTAAATAACATCTCTATCTGCCATCCACAGATAAAACTCTCTCTGAAGGAGGACAAATGTGATTCCTGTTGTCTTCTCACTGCATCCATCAATCCTGCTCTGACCTGAAGCAAGAAGACTGATAAACTAAAGGGAACAATCTGAATTGCTTGAGTATGAGTCAGGTTTGGATGGTTTCCCCACAGGCAGGCTTGGCAGCTGGCCTAGCACCCTTGTGAAAGGATTAACCAGATCTATCCAGTCACAGCTAGTCAAAGAAGAGCTCTTCTCAGAGTGGCTGTGTTTCCAAACTGGACCACACCAAGTTTTGCATAGCTGAAGGTATCTGGGGGAAGCACGTCAGGTGCCAAGTGCAATGTCCCTGGCAGTTTCACTCGTGAATGAGGGTCTATGTGCTTGAGGATGAGGATGGGGTGAAGGGAACCATGACAGTGTCTTGGGGAGCTTTGAGTTTAAAGATGAACACTCCAGGAACTGTGTCAGGTAGGTCCTGCAGCAAACCCAAGCTACAAAACCTTCTCTTCCCCACTCAGCCCTTGCTGTGTTATTTCCATGTTTCCCATACCCATGAAACCGTTTGGCCATGCGGATGGGAATTCATCTCACCAGATTCATGGTGGCATTTTTCATCTCTGAATGGAGACACAGACATGTAGGAGTCTCCATGTCCATGTATCCTGGTGTGCTAGGTATCTGAGCTCCCATTACATCCTGTGGAGAGCTAGTTAAGAGACCATCCAGAAAGGTGTTGATTTAGTTACAAATGTGCAGGCTCCTAACACTGTGTGAGATGCTCTCCAACATCTGACTTGGCCTCCAGCTGCACACAGGCCATGGGTTTTCTAAAATTCTGCTGCCCGCTGTTCTAAACTTTCTACCTCTCTAAAACATTCCCATACCCAAGAAGCAGGAACCCCCCCCCCGCCATACACCAGGTGTCTCCATCTTTCCTCCAACTCTAAGAAGCAAAGGGACAGCACAGCCTGATCCACTTGTCCTTTCCTCAGCTCTTCCAAGGGAACGCCGTGGCCTGTCCTTCTTCTGTGCTTCATGACACCAGTTTCTCCGAAGGCAGCACAACCGCAGGGCAGAGGCGAGG
Organism: Chloroceryle aenea; assembly: GCA_013399075.1. Taxonomy (NCBI): domain Eukaryota; kingdom Metazoa; phylum Chordata; class Aves; order Coraciiformes; family Cerylidae; genus Chloroceryle; species Chloroceryle aenea. The sequence goes on along the minus strand of VWZY01005980.1, from coordinate 34,496 downwards.
CACATTCCTGATAGGACCAAGATAGCTTTTTCCCATAGCTCCCAGGCAGTGGGAACAGGGCACTTTTTCAAAGAACTGCTGTGCCTAAAGTTAAAATAACAGGAGGAGCAGAGTGGGACATCCAAGCTGGATTATATAGTACTTGGGGCTCAATTCCTTCAAATTAAAAGAGAAAAGATAAGATGACAAAAGGATGTACTTGGGGAGCTTCCAAAATACTTGTGTGATCACTTTGCTATCTCTTTGGTCTCACGGCACCACAGGAATAACTTTGCCTGATTCTAGCTTGTACTTACAATCTGAGTTGCAGCTCTGTTTTTATTAACAAGGATTACCCAGGCCTGTGGTTTTGTTGTTGTTTCCAAAAGATTTCTTCTGCAGTTGGGGTAGATGAGTCCCTCTTCCTACCCCCCCCAATGGAAGAACAATATTGATATAAGGTCTAAAGCACTTAAAATCAGATGGGCTGACTGTTATTTTATAGCTTCGAAGCCCCAAGCTGTCTTTGTCCCTCTGATTTTTCCACAAGTTTACAAGCCATGGAAAATCTTGTCTGTTTTCAACTTATAAATCTCCATTGGCCACAGAATTGCCTCTTATGAGAAAATAAATAGATGGGTACTCTGGGTCACTGTGGTGTTGTAGGTGACAATCTTTGAAGCATTCACAACAGAGCCGATGATGCCTGTAAGAGCAAGGAAAGGGAAAAATTGCTTCTTATTATTTTAAAGCTATATCTTGAAAACCAGGAATTCATGCCAGGACAATTTATTTTGGTTAAAGTCAAATTGTGCTGCAATTCCCCTGAGGTGAGGCTGAACTTGAGGGCATGGAGCAGGGGAGAGACACTCTTGGGGGAGACTGAGTGTTTAATCAGTGCTGAGTGATTGTCAGTGCTCAGGACCAGCAGCAGCATGACTGGATCAGGTGGAAAATATTGTCTTCTGTGTGCGTGTCCAGACAGCTATAGGCAATGAGGAACACTGAGGACTTAAGTCATAGCTGAAGTCACCTTGCCCAACACTTCAATGTCATTGGATCTCAGCCTTGCTGCTGTTCTGTCTTTACTGGTCCCACTATGGCAGCAGCTGAGAGGTTGCTCAGGATAAGTCTACACCAGTAAATTACACAGGAGCATCCCAGGGACCTAAACATGATCTATACAGTGAAGGATTGACCACATGGCAGGGACTGGAGGACCAAAACCCCTTCCACTGTAAGAGAAGATCAGGTTTGTGACCACCTGACAAACACGAATATGCATAGCTCTGTGGGACATGACAAGATGCATCCCAGAGTCCTGAGGGAATGAGCTGCTGTAGTTGCCAAGTGACTCCTCAAGATATTTGGAAAATCCTGGCAGTCAGGTGAAGTCCTTGGTGACTGTAAAAAATAAAACCTTGCACCCATTTTTAAAAAGGGACAATGGGAACCTCCAACCTGTCAGCCTCAACTCTGTGCCTGGGAAGATCATGAGTAAGGTACCTCATCACGTGCACACCTTGGGGAGTTTAACCCGTGGCAAAGCAAGGCTGTTGGTTGTCATCCTGAGACATACACAGTCACCTCTGGTCAAACTGCTGCTTCCTGACAGTAAACCCAGGTAAACAGTGATGCTGGAGGATGAGGATTTTCCCTTCACTCATCCTTTTGTTATTGGAGGAGAGCCTGTCAGAACTGGGAATCGACAGAAGGAGCAGTGACTGGGCTGTTTTGCACAGCCTTTGTTTTCATCTGATTAAAATAACAGGAGCATGGGTATTTCCAAGTTGCCGTGTGCTGCCCAGCTCAGGGCGGCTGGGTGTCTCCTTTGTGCTTACAGGGAATTGAAGCTTTGTGGTCTGTATATGCATACACTGTATAACAACAGAGTTAACATGAATGAAATTTTTCCTCCAAGTATTCTCCCTGCCTCCAATACTTGAGCCTTACAGGTTTTCTGAGTTTCATGTTGGTTTTACACAGCTAGCGACCCTCAGTGTATTTGTCTCCATCACCTACCATCCTCTTGGCTTGTGCCATTTTTAGCATCCACCAAATCTTGTGGCAAGGATTTGCACAGTTAGTCCACACGTGGCATAAAGAACTGCCTGTCATTTGCTTTGAATCTTCCTTGTGTTGGTTTGATTAAAGGCCTAGATTTTGCATTAAAAGAGAACATGAAAAATCAGTCTCTGTACCCTTTCTGTGCCTTTTATGGTTTTACAAAACTCTGTCATCCCTCCTATTGCTCATCTTTTTTTTTTTTTTTTCAGCCTGAAAAATCCTGGCCTGCAATTCCTTCCTAACTTTCAGCTTGCTGAAACCTGAGAGGATGTTTTCACAGGGCTTCCAAACCAAGATCTCGTTCCAGCCCATTATTTTAATCTGCATTTTGAAACTCCAGTTAAACTGTTTCTGATCCTTTCCATATGGAACAAACAGCTTGATATTTAGAGAAGCTAGATTTTCTACACAGAGATATTTTTTTTCATTTTATGAAGAAATGGGAGTAATCTGAAATAAATGTTAATGGAAACATGTAGCTATTAAATGTGAGCAGCAAAACCAATAATCACCCAAGCCCCATGAGAGTACGTGTCATCTTCTCCTTGTTCACCTGCCAGGGACATGGAAAATGAGCAGCAATGCAGGGAGGCAGCACAGACTGTCAGATTTGAAATCGCACCCGGGGCTTTGGAGCCAAATCTCTGAAACTGTAAACTCCATCTGTGCATATGAGAACTGCAAACAGGAATCACCCTGGCTAAACCTCCTGGTTCCTTCCAGGAACACGACTATGCTACTAGGGCCCTGGAGATTTCTGCAGTCTCCTCCATCCCTTGGCAGTCCCATGGAGATTCAGAGAAGGCGGCTTTGCACAGAGAGGGAGGAAGGCTTATCCTACTGCAAAGCAGTTGGGATGAACACAGCTTAAAGCTACCCGTGATGTAGCAGTAGAACACATTGAAGGTGGCAAAACAGGAAGGGATGAACAAGAAATTCTAAAAAAATAGTAACTCATTTTACGCTTTGGATCAGGAACCAGCAGGGTCCATTTTTTCCTCTTGCTCAGACTGCTCTTTCTCTTTCCAGTGTTTCCAAGAGTCCCCTGACCTGGAGGGCCTGTGACTGTGGGTGTTGTGCCTGACCAGGTTGGAGGAAAGGAATAAAGAGTAATGACTTCCCATCCTGCCAGGCTTGTGTGCCTACTTGCTGGATGCTCTTCTGTCCAATCTGTCTGAAAAAGACTTTTCCTTTTTCCTCTTCCTGAATTTCTTAGCAGCTCAGTCCTACCTGACAGTTGTTTGTCCCTTCAAGTTCCCTTGTTTTATTTTTCTATTCAGGATAATCAATTGTTTGGAAAGAGCTGGAGTGTCTGAAATTCTGTACCATCTCATCTCTCCTTCACAGGCTTTTCTATCCCAGGAGAGTCTTCCTTTCCATGCTCTTCTCAGCAGACAGAAATTTGTTTTCTGGGAATTGCCTTCCTGATACTACCATTCACTTTTTTTTTCCCCACATCTGCTGTGACTGTAAAATTGCTGCACAAGGGCTGCTGAGAAGGGAGATTGTCATTACAGATCAAAATCTCTTCATCAAGAACTTAGGCACTAAAAAGTGTGTGGTTTAATAACTCAAATAGTTAAATGCTTCCTTTTTGTGCTTTTATTATTTTATTCTATTTTATTTTATTGTAATTTCATTTCATTTTTTGGTCCCTCAATAAATATTTTTTTTTCCAAATAGGAAGAGCTTCACCTCCCAACATGAAAACAAAAAATCTGATTTTGCTGCAACTAGGCAGTAATGAACATCTGAGTCAGGATTGAACAGCCACAGGGGATGGCTGGTTCATAGGAGCAGAATGAGTGAAAGGAAGGAAGCTGCAGAAAGGCAAACTGTGCAACTGAAAAGAGGGGGGTGAGCTGAGAGGCAGGACTCCTTGAATACCACTGCCAGGGCATGAGTTGGATGAGAAAAGGATTTTGAAAAGACCAAGGATGGCATTTCTGAGGATGTAGCCCTCTTTGCGGATGTGGGTTTGAGATTGTTGAAGAATCATCAGGTTTGATCCATCTTACCCTCTATCTGACTGCTGGATCCATTTCACATTTATCAGCACAAGAAGGCTGGGGAAATCTGTGTGTACCTAGGGCTGGGAGAATCAAGCAGATGGCATTCACTGTAGGAAAGCATCTCCTAGTGAAATAGATGCAAATAAAAAAATTAGTCATGAAGTCAAGATGCAAAAATTAGCCATTAAGAAATAGGTGGACTACGTACAAATTTTGCTCCATTTTATATTATAAAAAAATGAAGATGAGCTCATTGCTTTGGTGGTTGATGTTGACTGGGTACAAAAGCTTGAATCCTTGCTTATTAGTGCATGTGTCTGACATGCATTTGGAAATGGGAACAGAAAGAGCAGGCTGAGGACACAACATCTCCATGGACCTTGTGGATACAGGTGGACGGTGGCAGCCTCTGCATCCATATATGGCTGATGCCAAGGGAAGAATCACTGGTGGGAAGAGATGGACAACCTTGTGATGTGTCCCTGACATGAGGGAGCAGGGTGGTGGGCATGAACACAAGCAGCTAGCTTGCAGGGGAGCTGGAGGGAGCCAAAAATAGTTTCTGCCGCAAATGCTTTCATAAAAGTGTTCCCACCTCAGCACAAAGGGATGGACTGGGTGCCTTCTCAAGGGCTGATCTCACCCTATTTTTAGTCTGGTTTCATAAGGAAACAGGCACCTGTCCATCTCTTCCTATGATCCTCCCTGCTCTAACTTTTCAGTCTCTTCACTACCTGGAACTAAACATGACAATGAGTTGGACACCTCAAATGGAAAATGTTCTGGCATATTTCTCAACTCTCAGGAGAGTTAAGAGAGGCTGCTACACCATCCTTGCCCATGTTGCGGTCAGCAGGGATTCATTGCCTGGCCGATCTGCTCTGCTGCACATGTGCTGTGATCTGGGGACATGGGAATGGCCAGGGGTTGCTGTACAGGGAAGAGACAAGTGCCTGTGGATGTGGATGGTATCTGTGATGGCTCAAGTGGTGGGGGGTAGCTTGAGATGGGAGCACAGAGGAACCCGTTGTTACGTGGGATACACTATGGGACATGGTGGGTCTGTGACCTGCTCCTGGGCAGGGGGCCAGGGGACCAAAGGGGGCTGGTTGCAGAGCATATAAAAAGACACTCTTTGGCTCTGGCTTTCCCGGAGCTGGAAATATGAAGAATTGCAAAATTCCCATATAAGGAAGGGCAGGAGAGGAGCCATGAATCACGGCAGGGCAGTGAGCTGAAGAACTGCAGGGCACCCTTGCCAGAGAGGTTGAACAAGGAGGAGTTGCAGTCATCCTGGAGTAGCACGAGGTGCCTTTGGCCTCCTGTGGCCTGAGAGAGGTCATGAAGAGTTGAGGACTGAGAGTGTGGGAAGGGCAAAGCTCCTTGCACCCCACTTTGAGTGGAATCATAGACCTGTCCGCTCCTGGGGAGAGCTGGAGTAAGGCTGCCAGGCTGTGTCCAGCTTCCACGAGCATGATCTTGCTCCTTCGTGCATCCTCCCTGGGATGCCTCCTCTGCAGATGCTTTGAATAGCATGATTCTGTCACACTTGAACCTGTGTGTGGGATCTGACCCCAGCACAGCTGAGGTGAATGATGAACAGGCTGCAGTGCCAAGGGCACAGGCTGTTCAGTCTCCATCCTGGGAGATGAGACTGGGTTCATAACCTGGGGGTTATGGGCCAAGACTATCCCAGGCAGCATGTTATGGCATGTCCATCACCATGTCATGGACATATCCCAGCTCAGCGCTGGGACAGGAGGAATCTGGCACATGAGACAACATTAGTAATGGACACAGCCTGTCTTCATACCTTTTATTTCCATCCTGTCCTTTGCATTTGCATTGTCTTCGAGATCCCAGCTTGGCCAGCCCTGATCTCACGGCACTGAATCCTTCAGTGGCCCATGTTTAGTGTAGAGTCCCCACAACCACCACTGTAACAAGCGATTGTTTAATCTTCTGTGCTGGCCAGAGACTGCCTCTCTCCCTAAATACTCATTCCTGTTTGATCTATCATCCTATCAAGGCAAAAACTAGACCGCAGACCTTCTCCTGACATCAGCAGCCTCAGGCTTTTGCATCATTGCTCAGTAAATTGCCTAAAACAATTTTGGGAAATTAAGAAAAAGGATCCTGTAGATGACCAGTGGTTGGCCATCACATATAAGTCTCTGGATGCTCTTATTTACCATCTGTATTAACTCCAGATGTACACAGAGTGAACAGTATGTTTGAGACATGTCTACAGGTCTGGCAAAGTGAAGTAATTTCCCACAAATTTCCCTTTTTGAAATATTTGTTCCTGTCTTTCTGGACATATCTCCTTTTTCACAGAACCTGTGAAAAAACCTGTGGGATTGAATTGGAGGCAAAGGGAAGTGGGTGAGTTGATGAAATGGTATATATTAGCATTTTTTTCTGTTTGTGGGTATAGCTGGCTGGAAAAAACACTCTCACCACTTAGAGGAGAGGAGCTCACGAGAAAGCAGTGGACTCTTGGCAGTCCCCATCAAGTGCAATAGAAGTTGTGCCAGAACCATGTGACATGGAAATGGCATGGCGGGGTGGACCATGCCCCATGCTTTGCCTGAACCCAGCTCTGAGCGTGAGGCTGTCACACCAGACCCAACCCTGGGACCATGCAACGTCTGAGCCACCAGCAGCTCTGTGCAGAGCATGTTTGGACCCCAGCGGTTTGTACCTGGGAGCAGTGTGGATCCTCTGTGAATGGGCACTGCATGACCAAAGAGGTGGATCCAGAGAGGAACAGCAGTTGCTGGTTCATGTTGGGACACAGCTTTGAGGGACATGATGAATGACCTTTATGATCAAGGACTGTGTTAGGGCTTTGTCTGGGCTTCCTCTTTGCTGGGGTCAGGATGAGTGTGAGGATGGCTGCACATTGGCTGAAAACCTTTCCTTTCCACTTGGTAAGAAACCCAAATCTTACACTATATTCATGGTTTGTAGTGAAGGGTGTTTCAGAGAGCATCTTGCCTGCTGTAAGTTGTGTTTGGCTAGAAAAGCCTTTGGTTTTGATTTGAAAGCATCAAGAACTGGCAAACCCACCCCTTCCTGTACTGACTTGTTTCAGTGGTTTATCATCCATATTGTTAAAACATGCGCTTGATTTTTCTTTTCAGTTTGTTTGGTTTCCTAAATACGAGCTTAAGCCATGCTGTCACACATTAAATCTTTCCCGAAGACACTCCAAAGGTCTGCCCTGACCTTATCTCACTTTGCTTTTGCCAGTAAGGAACGACTGGAGCAGAACAACTGATTTATCCCGATGTAAATCAAAGCACAAGCATATCCCTAACCTATTTTGGTTTGGCCAAGAGAGGTTATTGAGTACATCTGTGATTACGTGAGTGCAGTGGGTGACCCTTGTGAAATCTGGGCTGCTAAGAAGCACAGATAATCCTGCATGGTGCTGTCATGACTATCGTGATCACAGCATGACCTGCATGGTGTGCACAAAGCTCGTGCAGGCACTAGGGAGGGGTAGGTGTGCAAATACACATGAGCATGGAGGGCTCTGGTGTTCTCTGATAGCTTTCTGAGCTGAATCCAGAAAAGGTCTGGATGTGGAAATGTGGTTGCTGCCCACACTGCCCTGTTTCTGTCTCTGCCTTTTTGACTTGCAGCCCTGTGGCTTGCACTTTCCCCAGGTTCATGAGGCTGAGTCTTGCCCCTCCAGCAAACTTCATTGTGCTTCTCAATCTACTCCTTACCGGACTGAGGAGCCAGACAGCTTTCAATTTTTGCCTCAAGTAGTTGGGTATGAGCCAGCTTTGCCCTGTGTTAAAGCCTGACCTTTTATTATATGTTCATCACCTTCAGTTAATCCTTTGATTTATTTTTTTTAAATTTTATTTATTGTTCTTTTGCAAACCTGAGAATACTGATAGATCCACGGTTGTTTTCCCCAACAGCACCTGCCACGGAGGCAGCCGACTGCCAAGAAAAATAAAAATACTAATCCCTCAAAGCCTCAGGCTATGCTGGCTTTCAACCCTTACCCTGCTGTAGCAAACATCTACCCCATCACACATCACAGGAGTTGTAGTTCAGAGGCAGAAATGTCCTGTTCCCAGCTTTTGAGTAGCTTGTGTGGAGCATTCTGAAAGCTTACTCTGCACCCACTCTTATCTAAACATGCCTAAGCCCCAGCATGCTGCTTCAGCTGCACTGGCTTTACACTTCAGTCTGTTTTGAAAGTGAACTTGTAAAGTCATTAACATTATTTAAACAGTTTAGCCACAGAATTACCCGGTGGTGCAATCCAGCTGCCAGAAAGGAGACACGAGGCTCCTTTGCGCTGTGGATCAAACGAAATTCAGCCAAAGCACGTGGGCTCTGGAGGGTGCCAAAACCAGGGATAGTGGGGGGAGTGAGAACTCTCTGGCTTTACGCTTTGTGGGAAATGTCATCAAGTGTGGGTTGTAATTTTTTTTTTTATGAGCTGGTTTGGGTCCAAATCAGACCAAAACCAGAATATTTTTTTCCCCTGAAATTTCTGGAGGACTGGAAGGCATCAGGCCCTTTGGTGTCCTGATGCGGTTGGCTTCACAGGGAGAACATTTCAGTTGGTGGCTCCAGGGCCCAGGTTAGGGACACATAGTATCATGGAATGGTAGGGGTTAGAAGGGACCTCCAGAGTTCATTGAGTCCAACCCCCCAGACAGAGCAGGAACACCCAGGGCAGGCCACACAGGAACAGATTCAGGTGGGTCTTGAAAGTCTCTAGAGGAGACTCCACAACCTCTCTGGGCAGCCTGTTCCAGGCTCTGTCAATCTCACAGTGAAGTTTTTCCTCATGGGGAGCTCAGGGCTTGCAGACAGAGCTCCCCATGCCCTGGATCGCATGGCAGACCTCACCAACATCACCTCCTCTTGAGTAACATCCCCCCAGCTCCTGGTTTCCTTCATGCTGAAACAAAGTGCAGAAAAGGTTCAGGGGATACATGCTCAAGAATCTGGGAAGACTCTGGAAACTGAGATTTTTCAGGCAGCTGCAGATGATGAATTTCTTCAAGCTGAACCTGTGACAAGGTTCATATATAGTGGTAAAGTCTAGGCCAGTCTGGGTCACAGTAGCTGGGGCTTTCTGTAACCACCATGGTAAGACATACTCCTTGTCCTGATGCAACTATAATAAAGATGGACAAACCGTAGAGAAGTGAAGAAACTGAAGCACAGAGACCTCAGATAACGTTTCTGAGACTTAAAGGGGTTTTGCAGCAAAAATCAAGCTATGCTCATGCAGACCATGATGATACATGATGTTCAGGACAGAATCTTTCATGCTCTGATAATAAAGGTGAGAACAACTGCCTATAAAAATGCCAAGGTCAAGGTGGTGACCTTGTCAAGATGCCTGAATCGAGATATACTTTTTCTCTTGCCTGTGTCATTCTCTTTGCTGGTGTCTTAGGACAAGCCCTGAAATCTGCCTTTGTTCAGAATAAACCATTATCTTAAGTACCTGTATTCTTCCTTTTGAGTGCATTGCCTTAATTGGCTATTTGATTGTATTCCTCTGAAACTTTCAGATACGCAGCTGGGAGGAACAATGGGTATTGTTTTATATTTAGACTGAGCATTAATAGCTGAAACACGCAGAGACATAAGCTGCTGGGAGGCCTCAGATCATCAGCTCCCTCTGCTGACCGGTTCTGGAGAACGGTGCTGCCCAATTGAAGGAGTCCTCGGGCTGGAAAAGGGAGGGCTGGATATGGCAACACAGAGCTGAAAACTAGGGGATGACTCTTCATTGCCCCTGCCAGTGCAGGAACTAGAGGACACCAAAAGAAGCTACTGAGGGGCAAGTTCAAGAAAAAGAGGTGGTTGTTCACTTAGTGTATTATAAAAGTGTGGAGTGCCTTGCTGCGGGGGGTTGTGGAAGGTTCCTGTATGCTCAGAAAGAGACTGGAAAAGTCTGGGAGAAAAGTTCACTGAAGACTTTGCAGAGATCCCTTTTCTTACCTGGGAAATTCCCAACCCACAGGCTGCTGAATGCTGGGAAGTGTTTTAAGGAAATACCGTTATATTTTTGTTTTAAGCTGATGTACTTTCTTGGGCATCCACTGTTGGAGGCAGGATGCTGACTCACGCAGCTTGTTCTCCTGTTAGTCCCAGAGGATGGCTGGAGTGTCCCAAAGAGATGATGTACATACAGCTTCGTGCACTGGAACTGGGGAATGAAAGCATTTTGGTTGGAGTCTGAGAAATTCTTATTTTAGTGGGAAAAAGAAAGAAGATTTTGTTATTGTCTCAGACTCCAGGCTGAAGGACCTGACAGCATGGAGACATCTACACCAAATGGAGATGTTGCAATAGCACTGAGTATATACTGACCTTGGGTTCAGACATAGCTAGGCAGTCTAGTGACTCAAGTTTATTTTCTTGAATCCTTCTTTTTGAGCTAGTGTAGGCATAGGCTGACATGACTGACATTAAGATTTAGCCTTCTAGGACCAAGAAAGCCATATCAAAACATGATGATCATGATTTGAATGAGGTCCCACCAACACTAGTGAAGACACTGCAAGAATTAAGTAGGAAACAGCACCTAAATAGCAGGAAGACCAATGAATGCTTCTGAACTCTGGAAATGAAAGGGTTGTATTAATATAGCATGGCAAGGAGCTGGGGAATGGTGGTTCTTTTGAGATGTCTCCTCAGAGAGTTAACAGACTATCCAGACTGATTCAAGCAGGAAATTAGAGGAACAAAAGATTATACAGGGACCCATTTTTGGCTAAATGATTAATCTTTTTTTTAATCTGCAATGTTAAATGAGCTTTGTGGATGTCTTCTCACTATGGTTTGATATGTTTTAGATGTCTCTGTATTACTGCCTTTCTGTTAGGCAGGTGGCTTGCAAACTGGACAGCACAGCCATCAGAGAGGGCGGCATTATTGGGGAAGGGAATATCCTGAGTCTGAACAGACAGTGGCATTCATTTTCTCCAGATAAGGTGACATTTTCATTCATCTTGAATCAACAAGAATCTCAGATCATACTTGAAGACCAGACTCTGAGGAGACCATTCAGGAGAAATGACTGATCTGACCCCCTTGTGAGCCAAAGGTATGGGTTTCCATCAGACCTCGGAGAAAAGACTGCACAGTTGCCTAACATGGTTTCCAAAGTTTGTGGAATGATTTCAGTAAACGAAATTTAGGTTTCCTGAGGACATATCTGTATACCTGATTTGTCAGTGTCTTTGATCTCCATCGACTAGCTGTGGATGGAATTCAATTGTTAAAACACTTCTCATTTGAAATGGGTTTTGTGTCTTTTCTACAAGACTCAAGTGGGTGTTTTAGATACCCTTGGGCATCTCAGATATTTCTAGTTGTCTCCTTTTAGGCAAATGAATCCACCTCAAGCTGAGTATCTACTGTAGATTGGGATGGATTGATCTCTAGGCTCATTGACTTCAACTCCAGTGACTATAGTAGAAATTCAGACATCAAATGTACATGGGAGCACCTAAATTTGGGTGCCCTAGTCTGGAAGGAATCTCAGTCTGTGCTGCCTCCTGGGTAAGTGAATCAGGAGGATAGTGGTGAGAACATGACATGAATGCAATCTGTTTCATCCTGTTTTCATTATTCTCAGGCAATCTCAGGATAGAACACACATTTGTTTGTTATTCAGAATAATGTCCCTATCCTCCACTTGTGACCCCATGGCCGCGACATATAGATTTCTTTTGTACCCTGCACTTGGCAAAGTGAGGGATGATAAGGGATAGCTGTCCTCCAGGACAATTGTCTTGGGGCTTCCCATTGAGGAAAATGGTGGTACTCTTGTGACAAGATTGTTCAGCAATTAGGTCTTCATGGGCTTTTCAGACTCTATTCCACTTTTAAAAGATGCTCATGGTTGCTTTGTTTATCCATGGTGACATCAACCATGAGGACGGGTTAAAGAAAGTTGTCCAGTGGTATCACCTTCTTCTGCCATTGTCAGCAGCACAATGTAATGGTGACATACACAGCCTCTGAAACCAACAGAGAATGAGTGACCATTGAAAGACAATTCTGTGTGGCAATGCCCAGCTTGGCAATGCCAAGCTCCCAGCCCCACGCCTGACTTCCCTCATCTGCCTCCTTTGTCTAGCATGATGGATTGGCACTATCCATGTGTCTCCTGGGAACTACCTAACATAGGCAACCTCAGCAGATGGGACCTCCCCTCTAAGCAGAGCAGAGTTCTGGTGCTCAGCAGCTTGTTGATATACATCTGCCCTGCTGTGAACATTGCCCTTGACCACCCACACACAGGCTGATGGCTTGAGGTAATAGGGATGAGGTAAGCTCACACAAAGCCTTTGCAGATAGAAAGCTGACATGCAAGCATGTTTATGTCAACTTATTTGCCCATTTTTTTCACAAGGCTTTTTTTTTTTCTGCTACCACTGAAATCACTGGGCATTTTGCCATTGAATGAAGCAGAAGCATGTTCTTCCTTTGAAGAGGAACAGTCTCCATTAATGGGTAGAGGTTCAGAAACATGTTTATCAGGCACAGAGTAGCCCTACTTCCTTCTATTCTTGCTACATATTCACAATCTTCTGCTCTTCTTAGGGCTCAAATAAATGTATATCAGCTTCTTCTCCTTGGAAGAAATCACTTTGGGAAGGGAAAGCATTGCGTGGGCTGGTCTGAAGACATGATTCACATCATTCTTATTGTGAACAAGTGTATCACTTGGCTTGTACAGGCTAGGTAGCACTGTATGCTTCCTGTGATAGTTTCTCAGAACTATGTTGATAAGTCTATGCTGATGGGAGCTTTCTAGAGATAGCTCCTTTGGAGAGGCTCAGAGAGCACAACACTGTCATCTCCATCACTGGCAACAGGCCCAGTCATCCCTGAGCATAGTGCGCCTGTCTGGTGACCTGCTGGTCTGCCTGCCTTCTAGCTTAGTGTGGGGGAAAATCCTATGAGAAGGAGCATACAGTGGTCTATTCCTCACATGGAGTCACTCCTCATTGTGACCCCAACCTTTCCCACAAATGTACTGTTCATTATCACTGATTATCAGTCTGAGAATTACAGATTATCTTGGTAACAGAAGGTCTGCCAACTCCCACTCAGGCCAGGTGGGAGTCTAGGACATCCTCCAGCTGTGAAGTGCTGAGACCATGTGGACATGGGAAGAAAATGCCTTGCTCTACTACTGTGAAGAACTCAGTACCTTCCAGACAGAAGCATGCCTTGGGTGGGGGAATAAGGGTGACAAATATAACCACAGCAGGGCATGGAGGACGTTTTCTTTGTTGCCTTGTCTCCAGACGCATGATGTGGTTCTGCCCAAGATGGACACAAATCAGTCCAGATTGAAAAGGGTACAGAGAGACATGAATGTTCCCAGGCCTTTACCACCTGTCAGGGCACCAGGTCTGCATTTTCTTCACCCAATTTGGACATCTTCACCTCCAGTCCTTTTGTTGCTCAAGTGGATTTTCCAGACAAGCCACACACTGGGTCCATCCATCACTCCTGCCATGGATGGTGGCCTTCTGGCAAGTAGACAGAACTTGACAAATGGAAACCAGTGAATGTGCATGTAAAAAAAAAGGTCATTTTCTGTAAACATCATGCAATTTTTAGCAAATTTAAATTTCCAGTTTTTCTGTGTCTGAAATCTGAGTGCAAATAATTTTCAAATTCTCGTCAACTCACTCTGGACTTAATAGATAATTTCCATTAGATTGTCTATCCCAGGACATCTTTGCTGTCTAAAATTATTACATGAAAAATGGAAACTTCTGGTGTAAACTCTCAGTTTGACAGAAAATGGTAGATTTCATAGAAATAAGTAATTTCCCACAAAAAAATATTGAGCATCTCTAAAATGTTGTCAAATGCTTTACTGAGATTGGGAGGTATGTATGAAAAAAACGAAATGAAGGCTGAGAATGTAATTCAGTTAAATAACACATGCCAGGAATTTAGCCTCCTTTTCTGTTTTCAATTTGTCCTGTAGGGGATGAAGGTTTTCTTGATTGTACATGTTATTGGATATTATTTTTCATCCCCTTGTAGTAAATATTTCTCAGCTAGTGACAGTTTCATGTCTGGTTAACTTTTTGTAGGATACACAGATTAAAGAGTAATGTTTTTGATCTTTTCTAAGATTAATGACATTTAGGATGAGAGCTCTGCAATGAAAATTAACCCTCCTGAAATATTTTTGAGCATTCACTTAATGTGCGCTCTTTGCACCAGTATTCCTGCCAGAAAAGTCATCCGCTGGCATACTCACTATAAACTCAGCAAGAGGGTAGACACGTGAAAGGCAGATTAATTTTTTCCTTTGTACAAATATTTGCAAAATCAGGGTGTGGGGTTGATATNTTTTTTTTTTTTTTTAAACATCTTTGCCCATCTCTCTAGAGTTGGCACTGGAGGCTTAACCAAGTTAGCCCACATTTCTGAGTCAGACAGCTGGGAAAAACATGGAAGTGAAAGCAATCCATATATTGCTGGAAAAAATCACATCGTTAAATACCAGGAAGGTCTGACTGAAAGGACTGAGAAAGACACAAATGCCAGTAATTGGCCCTGACAGAAATTTATTTATAGTAAGCCTAAGTCGGGTGAAGTCTAGTCCACTGGGTTCACCTCTCAGGATCAGGCCCTGGGTCTCCTGGGATTTAATTTCTCAGAGAACCATAGGGATGGCAGATGGGAAAGACTTGTTAGGTCATCCTGTCCACATGCCCTGGCAGAAGCAGAATGAGATTGTCTCTTTGCTTCGTTCTCAAGTGCCTTGTCTAGATTTAAACAACTCCAGCAATAAGGCTGTTACTGCAAGAAAAGTCCACTGCCTACATGTGCTTTTGCAAAACCACTTTTTTAAAGCTCTTGATGCCTTTTTGTTAATTTTGCCTGAACTGCATCACAAAAGAGAAAAGTGAAAGTACCAAATGTGACCTTGGGCAGCTCAATCTATCTAATTACTTTAAAATAGAATTAGAGAACTTATTGTAATGAAATGGCTTTTGTGTGGATTTGCTACAGTGCAGAGTTAATATTTTTGCCTATCCTTTGCATTTCTTTACATAAACATGCATGGACTTCTTTAAATGTAAAATCAAAGTGTATTTCCAGTGTTTTTAATG
Organism: Chloroceryle aenea; assembly: GCA_013399075.1. NCBI lineage: Eukaryota > Metazoa > Chordata > Aves > Coraciiformes > Cerylidae > Chloroceryle > Chloroceryle aenea. Next base: position 19,291 of record VWZY01005980.1, on the reverse strand, counting down.
CTTTATTTTGGTACTTACACTCTGCAACTTGCTTACCTGAAAATTGCTGATATGCTTTCAACCTCAACTCTATCTGGGTTTAAATTATTTTGAATCTGTGGTTTTATCTCCTGTTTCCAGGCTCTCTCTGACATGAACTACTTTTATTAGCTTTGTAGTTACATTATGTATGCTTGGCCCTTGCTTGGGTAGGAGAGATTTCACAGATGTCCATGTAAAATCAAGGATAGAGGTATGAAAGACCTACTGCAGCAAGTGGAATTTATTTTTTTCCCCCTGAACTAAAAAGGTCATGGGAAAATACTAATTCAGCAGACACAAAATCCTTAATTTGAAAAAAAATGGGTTTAAAGTGATTTTATTGAGTCCAAGGTTAGGCTTCAGTGGAACCTGGCCAGGATTATGGGCCAGGAACTCTTGAACCTGCCAGTTTTTGAGCCCTGGGTGAGTTTATGTAGAGATTAACCCCAGGAGTGGGGGAACATGGGTGCTGCCTGCGGCAAGGCAGTGCAATTGGTATCCATTTCTGTTTTGCTGCTACTGGCTGTGGAACTGATAAGATGCCAATTCTGTTTCATGTGCACCATGTTTGGGAAGCTTCCAGTTTCTAGGAAACTAAAAATTATACATATACTCATTTGAATCCAATTTGGACAGGATTTTTTTTTTTTTCTCTCCTGTCAACTTGGAAACTGTGCTTTCCTGCCAATTAGAGTCACAGTTGTGTCATTTGGTCTGTGATACTCTCAGCCCAATTAATGCAAATGAAGAAGCCTGTGCAACATTAGTATCTTTGTTTAGTTGGTAATATAAATGAAAGTCACACCCCTGGAGGTGAGCTGCTGTACCACATTCCCTTCCATGCTTGTGGAGAAGCACTGAGAAATTTTTTTCAGCAGCTTTTTCAGATGAAAAGTTTTTGTCTCTAAATTGTCTTTATTTTCCCTGCAAGGAGCTGAATTCTATGACAAATTCAGACTTTGCTTGTTGTACCCCATGTTATATGTCAGATAATGAAAATCTTCTATCTTTATCAGAAGGCATTTTTATCAGAAATAATTAACATCTGTAAAGACTCAGCTACAGTAGGCATGGGATGGTCCATTCAGATACTAGTAAGAGAAAAGCCTTACATGATGGACTCAGATTTAATGCCTAACTGTTGGATACCTGCAGTAAAGTGAAAGGAATTTTGTGGTTTCTCTTCTTGGAACAGCAGTGCCTGGGTTCTTTTTAAGAGCTGGCATTCATTCCACCAGAAAATGGCAATCTGCTGAAAGAGAAACTTTTTGTAGAATTTGCCTCCATGACCAGGGCAATCTGAGATCTCAGCATGGGTAATGAGATACCGTTGTCCACTCTGCCATGCCAGGGATGCCAGGCTGCCTTTGGGACTGGTGGCCCATGCATGGTCATGGTCTGGTGGGATGCTGCCTCCTGTGCTGCTCTCTTCTGGAGCAGTACATTGAGCATTCATGGTGCAATGTGGCTGAAACCTTGGGAAGCACTGCTCAGGTGAACCCCCACTAATCCTCATGAGCTGTCATGTGAAGCACAGTCAACCCTGCCTTGGAAAGGAAAGAGAAAGAGCTAAAATAGCAGCCCACACCTTTGCTCCATAGAGAAGAAAAGTGCCTGATTGTGCCCTCTCTTTGCTGTTTGAAAACCAGCCAAGGAAGGTCTGTTGTGAAAAGATTAAAAGGAAGATCTTCTGGGGAATACAAACAAAAAGTGAAAGCACAAAAAGGTGCAGTCTGGGAGGAGTCTTGGAGATCTTAACTCAAGGCCTGGGGTGTTGGCCTGGGTTGTGGCTGGGAAGACAGGAGAGCAGCTTTGAGCAAGGAGGACAAACAGAGAGACAGAGCTTTCCTGGGGACAGAGGCCAGCAGAGAGCAGATCTGCTGGTTCACAGCAGGTGGGAACTGCTATGAGGGTGGACTGTGAGAGGCTGTCTAATGAAAACCCAGTCACTTTTTGGTCAGAAGAGGAGGACCTCAAAGAAGAGCAGAACAGCATTTCAATTAAGTGGTAAGTTACAATACACCATGCTCTTCACCCAGCATATTATTTGCAACTGCTTTTCCAGACATTTAATGTAATTTTCCTCTTGTTCTCTTCACGTTCCCCTAAGCACAAAGCCCAGCTCACAAAGCCTGGATTTGCTTGTTATTTTTATCCAGGAGCAGCTGACAGTAAAAGTGACAAAAGAATTGATGGGGGAAGTCGGACAGAGCATGAAAAATCCGNTGTGAAAAGTGACAGCTGGACCAGATGAAGAAATCGTAAATCCAGATGTCAGTGCAACAATATCCCTTGAAACCTTGGTCTCAGTTCCCTTGAGGGAGCTCACACCCATGCCAGTGGCTAACATGGGAGAGCAGTTGCACCCAGAAGGCTGATAAGGTGCCGTAGGGTGAAGAGATGTGGTTGGGGCCTCCCAGGGTCAACGGCAGAGCCAGCAAACCCCTCTGCTGCTGGCTGTGTCTGCTACAAAGGACACTTCCTCTTTGGTAATGAAGAACAGGGTCTGCTGCAGGGATTTGGATTTGGGAAGATGGTCTGAGCTGCAATGTGACCCATGGGCTACCAGGGCTGGATAGAGAATTTCATCACAAGGTCAAAAGTTCTCAGAGTTCTAAGAATAAGGAAGCCGTGTTATTACCCACCCTATTGAATAGAGGGAGAGAGACAACCATAGGCAGGTACCTACCTCCAATCTGCCTGCATCCTGCCCTCTGTGATCCTTCCCTCAACTCTTTCTCTGGTCAGATGGTGCTCATCCTGTCATGCAGGGATTGACACTACCTGCAAACACATCTGCTAGACTGGCTAGAGAGATCAGCAGGGTTGTTAAGCACGTCATGCTTAAATTCCTTGAGGGTTTCCAGAAGAGAAAGGTGGACGGATTCCCAGGTACTCTGTCACCAATTTATGTAGCTTGGATCCATAACTGCTAAACAATGGGTGATCGGTGTTTGTTTGACAGCCTGCTCTAAACCTTTGCACATATGAATGTTAGGACATATTTTCATTCTGATGCAGAATTCCCCTGGGATCAGCCTGTGCTTCCAGGGACAAATGGGGGATGGAAATTTCTACTGGCTGTGACTAGGGCTTTTAAACCACCACAGTGTAGAGCAGGTGCTTATTACTGCAGCAGGCAATGGCAAATGTCACGTCTTGGTGAGGCCAGACTGGTTTCCTCAACCCAGCCACTTTCTCCTTGCCTCTTTCTAGAGACATCCTTCACCTCTGGGTAGGAGGGAGGCCAGGTTTTTATCTGACATGGTAAATCACATTCCAAGTCTTGTTCTGGTAGAAATAATAGATGTAAAAAAGCTGGACAGAGAAGGATCAGGCTGGCAAGTTGTGTATTCCAGCCAGCGTGGTTCAGTCTCTGTAACCCCAGGGTGATAACAGGGCCAGCCCCAGCTCACTGGCTGCTGTTTTTCAGGCCAGCATGTCACAGACTTGTGCAGAAGAAGTTTAGTTTTCTCAGCTAACATCTTGATAGGCCTGTTTTGTGTCCAACTCTGCTCATCACACTGCCTGTGTCCATGCAGAAGGCGCTTCTGTAGACAGCCCACAGCCCTGCTCATGCTGCACCACAACCTAAGCCAATGCATGGGTAGGGTGTGAGTTATAGACATCATGGTGCAAGCTCCACTTCCCACCCACTGCATCAGGGCAAGCCCTTTGGGTTGCATGGCTGTGATTCCATGTGGCCAGAGGTAAGCTAGTATGTGCAGGATCTGGCCAGTCAACCCACCAGCACTTCTCCTCCAGGAACGAGCATTGTAAATCCAATTGCTGTTTACTGAGCAGCTCCCTGAGAGGTTCTGGGAGCACTGGGAACACACATCAAGATGATGAAAATGCTCGTTGCCAAGCAGATTGGTCGCTGCAGCCTGTGTCCCACAGATTGGTCCTTGGGAGCTGATGGAGAGGGGTACCAAAAGACTCAGAGACAACAAAACTTGTTTGGCATCACTTCAAAGTAAGTGCTGCAGCATGTGGGGGCAGAGACCAGCGACTACAGACAGATGCATTTATCAGGGCTCTCTACAGTCTGCTTTTAACCTACTGAGGTGGGGAATATTTGCTAGGCCAATGGACAGGACAGTTTATTGATGGCTTGTGCTGCTCAGCTCTGATCTTGCTCTTGACAACTTCCATTCCCACTCTGTTCTGACCCCTTCTATTCAGCCATGTTTTCCCTTCTGTAAATGGTTCCTTGACCTGAACATAGAGATGGCCGTTTTCTATCTATCCATCCATCCGTCTACTCCTCCCAGGATGTTGGCAAGATACAGCAGAGCATGGTCATCCTTAACATGGATGACAGGACTGGGACACCTGCATGGCTCAGGCACTCCAGCAGGTATCAACCATTAAGATCAATAAACCCCCCCAACATTCAGGGATGCTTTGGAGCTTGCCTTTTTCAGCTATGTAAGAGATGAAGCTGGAGATGGGCTGGCACCGCCATCTGGTGCACGTTTACAGGAATTAACCGGCTCTGAGCAGCTTAGCATGAAAAGACTTGCCTGGGATTTTATAGCTGACCAGAGCAATGGTGGTATTGCTGACTCCAGCCCACCACTACTGGACTGAATGGCTCAAGGAGAGATCACCTTGATCCTTGGCATCTTCCAGCTTGATTCTCCCCTCAGAAATATTCGGGGCATCAAACAGCTAGTTGCTGAGTGCAGGGATGGAGAAAAGAAAGAAGATCAATTGTCAGAGGAGGCCAGAGCCATGGTTTTCATAGGGAGAATCTGAGTCTATGGGGTGGCTACAATTTGACTAACTCTTGCCTTTAAGACAAATGATGTTTTAACTTTTGTATTTACAATGTACAGCTGAGTGTCACCCTGGAAAAAAAATAGTTTCTCTTCCTATTCATGGGGGCAAAAGACCACAGAAGGCCTTATATAAGACCCAAAGCCAAATTTTTACTTGCCTCAATCTCAGTACTTTCATCTGCTGCTCACCTGTCTAAGGGGAAGGGGAAGCCATGTTCACAGGCATCACCAGATCAACTAGAGCAAGGAGTTTGATGGGGTTCTGTGTGTCATGGTACAAAGTTAAAAAGCAAATGTCTTACACTAAACTAATGCAAAAGAAGATATTTGAGTTTTCCGGGAAAACAAAAAGCAAACAAACAAAATGGCATTACTTGAGCAAAACCACAGCTTTTTCTCACAGTGAAGCTTGATTTTGAAAAACTTGCCTTTCCTGCTGAGCAATTGTTCCTGCAGCTAATTCCCACAACCTTTTTAGAAAGGCAGGGGGTCACCAGCTGGCATCTTCTGGGCTGTATGTAGTCAGTTCAAACCAATTAGTCAATTATTGGGTGTTACTAAACCAGAGTTAATTTAAAACAGCCAAGGCATTTGGCATCAAAAAACAAATGCAAAGGATTCCCAAGGTCAGGTATTTTCTTCTCTGTATTCTCTTTCAGAAACCTGACCTATGATGTTGGTTTTGCTCTTGTGATGGTGAAATAACGTCACCACCTCCCCAGATAATGGCACAAAGAGGTGTCTGACCTCGTAATAAAATGAAGATGAAAACCCTGTCCTGAATCCTCTCTGGAAGAACAGGGACAATTTTCCAGATCACTCCAGCAGAGATGCATGGAGATCCAAGTTATTTGGTGGCTTAACTGGCATCCCAAGAATGGGCACTCATCTGAACATTGCTCTAAGAATAGTTTTCCTTTACCCAAAAGTCCCCTCCCCTGCCATGGCATCCTTTCCAAACAAGATCTGGAGAAATAAAAGCCAGAAATGAGACTTAGAAATGGGACTATCCCCCACTTTATGGTGCAAGGCACTAAATCGGACAAGTTTCCCCCAAGTTTCTTGGCATGTACAGAGAATGATGCAGTTGCCTAAACATCTGGTATTGTTTGAGATGCCTCAGAATACCTGAGAGATATAGAGGGAAGGCCAGATAGGCCCGTAGGACACACATATCCTGCTTTTGTGGAAGTTGGAGGTTGGGAATACCCAACATGGTATGAAACATCTATGTTAGGACACTGGATTGCAATCCTAGCATGCAGTAAACATCTACATGTATACACCCCTATAGCCAATCTCCAACTGCAATCCTCTTCCACTCTGTGCAGTCCTGGACCTGCCATGTAGTACTGGATTTGGGCTGGGCCCTGGCTCTGGGAAGCGACAGAGTTGTGCAGGTGGGACTGAAGAAGAAAGCACGCAAGAAGTCCTCTTGTGCCCATGCCACTGCAAGGAGTGATCTGAAATGCAGATCTGCTGGCAGAAGCAGACCAACATGTCCCAGCCCTGGCTTTCCCATGGTCTGAACATGAAGAACTGATTGATAGTAAATGAGGTATTTCTGTGTCTTAAGTGGACCAGATCCTTCATTTTCTTCTCTGTGAGTTTTGGCCCCAGACCTCAAAGTGAAGGACCCGGCTTTTACCCTGTGCCTTCCTCTCACTTCCCTTGCTCCTGTGCTTCCCAGAGTCCTACATCTCAGAGGCAGCACAGCCAAATCTTACTGTCCCTTTCACACATCACTGACATTTTATTTAGTTGGATTGCAGGGTCTTCAACTGGCCATGTGAACAAGTCCCACAAGATCCCACACATCCTCATCTGCCTTCTGATCAGCTGAGAATTAATCCCTCAGATTTATCTGAACTGAAGTTCACAGTGGTAGAAGTTGGTGACCCTCTGCTTTGAAAAGCTTGTCTTGGAAAAAAAAGCCCCACAACTGTTGGCTTGAGCAAAGCTGGTCTTGAACAGGGTCATTCACTATTCCACAATATGCTGGGCAGCAAAATATCTGTTGAATACAATGGCTAGGATCTGAATGCTTCTGAAGGATTTGAGCTGGCCAATATGGGACTGAAGACAGGAACTTGTGTCTGGTCTCAATGTATTAATCTTCAAAGGGGAGTCACTAGGGAAAAAGCACTGAGGGTTTGGAAGATAACTGGCTACTAAATATATTCCATCACAAAGCTGACAACAGCTAGAGCCACATGTGATATGCCCCTGGAATCCTAACAGGGTTGATTTATCTTGGTGTTAGGCCTACTATACTTAAAAGCCCTTTATAAATAACCCAAGACCTTTTGCACTTGCTGTTCTACAGACTTGCTTTTGTTTATTTGACTGGTTGAGCTGGGCCTGTCATTTTTAATGAAAATAAACTTGTTGTCAGAGACCTTTTCCTTTAGGGACCTTCAGAAGGACACATAGAGCAATTCTCTGCTTCTCCCTTGATTCCCGGCAGCACCATTAGTTCTTATCTTTTTTTGCTTATGAAAGACAAAGCGGTTTGGGGAAAGGTTAACTGGGCCCCTGTGGCTTGTGTTTCTTCTGGCCTACAGAGCTTCCCTCCAAAGTTGAAAAACAAAGCTTGTTATTTTCAGTTTGGTTTTTTGAGTGGTAGGCATCCAATGTGCTGGTAGAGCTGTGTCCAGAGAACCCAAGGGCATCCACAGAGGAGGGTGGGAAACAGACAGACAACTGTCCATGGTCAAGGTTTGGAGAGGGTGTAGGAAGGCAAATCCTACCTGTCCCCTCACTACCTCATCTCCTCACAGGCATTTTGGGCTTCAGAGAACCACCATGACCTGATCTGTCACCATAAGGGTGGTGGAGGAGAAGGGAGCAGTGGACAGCTTTGTTCTGTGTAGAGAGGCATAGAGGAGTGAAGAGCTGTCTCCTGACCTTCTGACCTGGAGGATGATGCCATGCAAAGGGTCCACTGATATAAGTCCTTGCCTCCTTTCTCTGGTGATGGTTCATCTATCACTGGTGCAAAATGGGTCTTACAGGCCTGACCTGCTAAGGTGGGACTGTAGCAGCTGTGGCCAGGGGGGTCTTGTCTTTAACTGAGATAGTTCTGAATATCACTGGTTTGATGTGTGAGTGCACCAAGGAAAGAAGGTTGGCAACTTTATGTTCTAAACTTGGGCACTTGTTTCCAATGGTTCAGATGAGCTGATTTTTTTGTACACAGAATGACTTAGTTTTAGTGGTGACAAAGGCAGATGTGCTGGAGTGTCTGCAGCCTGATACAGCTTGGGCTGTGCCAGCCCAAGACCTTGGTGCTGTCTAAGGGGGAGACTTAGGTAGATCTAGCTGGATGGTGAAGATGTTGAACACTGGGTTGTGTGTTCTTCATCCTTGGAGATTTTCAGGACCAGAATGGAGAAAGCTCTGAAAACCCTGGGCTGATTGCTGAAGGTGACACTGCTTTGTTCAGGAGGTTGGACTAGAACCTTTTGAGGTCCCCCCAGACTGGATTATCTCATGAATCCTATGACCTCTGCTATGGCCACTGATGGAGAGAAAAGGGAGCTCAGCTCTACCTCAAACAACTCTGTAGACAGGCTCTTGGCCCACTGAAGAAGCTGCTACTACTTTTGAGCTTGTCCAGAGATGAAGACTTCAATGGGAAGGACTTTGGGGTTTTGAAGAAGTTCATGCTCAATATGGGACTGATGGAAACCCCCTGCTTTGGAACTGTATTTGCCACATCTCTGTTTCTCGCTATGATTTTTCCCTTTCTGGCCCCTGAACTTTAGGTGATCTCCACCTGGGTTGATCTGGTTCATTTTTTGCTATACAGCTGTTTTCACCCTGCACTTTGTTTAATTCTGGCACCAGCATTTCTCTGTCTTAATAGATCATTTGGATCAGCAGAGGGAGTGCAAGAGCAAGGAAAAAGGAAATGCACTCGTGATGGTTTTGACTGGGATAGATTTCATTTTCTTCACAGTAGCTGGTATGGGGCTGATTTGTGCTGAAAACAGTGTTGATAATATGAGGCTGTTTTTGTTATTGCTGAACAGTGGCTGACACAGAGTCAAGGCCTCTTCTACTCCTCACACCACCCCACCAGTGAGTAGGCTGGGGGTGCACAAGGATCTGTGAGGAGACACATCTGGGATAGGGGACCTCAACTGACCAGAGATATATTCCAGACAATAT
>VWZY01005979.1:319360-332587 GCA_013399075.1 Chloroceryle aenea | reverse complement strand
AGTTAATACAAGGACCTGCAGCGCACCTCTCCTTGTTGGTTCCTCCGCTACCTGCAGCAGGAAGTTATCATGTATGCGCTGCAAAGGCCTTTTGGACTGGATATGCCTGGCTGGACTAGATGTTGTGCTTAGGGACACGGCTGAGTGGTTTAGATGGGGCTGGGAATAAGGTTGGACTCAATGATCTTGAAGGTCTCTTCCAGACAAAAGGAGCCTATGATTCTATGGGGAACATGCCATACCAGGACCATTCCTGGGATTTCCCATGTAAGTCCAATTAGGAGGTAATGATTAAAGATGTAAAGTCTGGTGGTAGTTTCTGTACATAATCACACCTTCTGAAGCTGATGACTCCTGTTAACCCTTTGGTGTAACTGGTCTGTGTTGTAGTGAAAAGTATTAGGTCCAAACACCAGCATCCCCCACCCCATCTCTTTCAGTAACCCCATCCAGAGAGCACAGCCAAAGCCAAGTCTGAGTTACATCATTCCTTCTTGCAAACAGGGAAACCGAGAGTTTGAAATAAACAGAACTTTCTTGGGATGGGAAAACAGCAAAATAAGAACTCAGGGTGACTGCATTTATGTGTTAACAATCCTCATCGAGACATTTCTCCACTCGCCTCTTCTTGGAGGGGGAATTTTCTTCCCTGATGGACAGCCTGGACTATGATGATACTCCCCTTGCAGAATGATTGCAAAGTAGACAATGACAGTTCAAACCCTTGCCCGCTCTGCCAGTCTCTTTACAACACTAATGGGACTGCCAAGAGGGCATGAGAATGTTATTTTCTCTCCACAGTCCATTCAGAGCCAGCCTTCCTGCAGAGACAGCCCCAGAGTCCTAGTTAGGCTCTAGTGGTTGTGATGACTGTGGTGTGGCTGTTTGTCCTTTATCTTCAGACCCACCTGTCTCACCCCCATTGGGATCATTTGGTGGTAATTACAGTCCTGTGACTTGTTAGGCTCTTGGGAGATAAAAAGACCCATTCCATCCAACAAAATAGAGCTCACAAAACACTCAAATCATGTTCATTTATGGATCACTCAGGAAAACAGAGCTGTAGGTGAGGCTCCGAGCTATCACAAATTGAAATCAGATGGCAAAAGCGGGCAGGCAGAGGAGCCTTTGCAATGCCCTCTTCTTGGAAAAAATGCAGAGAGAATTACTGGATGCCACTTAAGTCCTTGAACTGAATCAGCTTTGTGTGGTTTTTAACAGACACAGCCTGAGAGAAAGAAATTAAAATGGTGTGTCCAGTCCTGATCTTGAACAGTGGAGACTGGAAACCACTGTGCTCCCACCCGCAGGTAAGTCAGGATGAAATACTCATCCAGAGAGGAAAAGGTTTCCTGAACCCACTTTCTTTGATCCTTTTCTGCAAAATATTTTAATTTCTCTTACTGCATTTTTCTGATACCCTCTTTCTCCCCGCATATTTAAGTTTACTTCTTATCTCCCACCTGCAGCTGAGCGGCTGCTCTTCTGTCAGGATCACACATAAAACAAAATTAGGAAAGGAGAGATCAGCTAATAAGCAGTTGCTGTTCATTATGGGAAATTACAGCTTTCATGTCTTCATAGAGTGAACGCCTGTCAGCTCCAAACCAGAGACCTGTTGTGTCTCCATACCTTGCTTAAGTGGGTGGAGAAGCTTAAACGTGCTCCAAAAGGTTCTTTTTGGCATAAATTGATGCTGTTGTCCTTGGTGTCTGGGGACAGACACAGCTGGGATGGGCAAGGTGGACAGGCTGTGCTCTCCTCCGCTCCATTTGCTTCCCCTGTGACCTGCAGTGCCTGGTCATTGGACCTCATATGGCAGCATCAAGAAGTGGCTTTATCATAGAATAAGAGTTGTTTTGGTTGGAAGAAACCTTGAAGATCATGAAGTCCAACCATTCCCCCAGCACTGCCAGGGCACCATTGACCCCTGGCCCTCAGCACCACAGCTCCACGGGGGGCTTGGAAACCCTTCCAGGGATCATGGGGGACTCCACCCCTGCCCTGGGCAGCCTCGGACAGCCCTGGACAACCCTCAAGGGGAAGAAATTGTTCCTCAGCTCCACCCTAAACCTCTCCTGGGGCAACTTGAGGCCATTTCTTTTTGTCCTGTCCCTTGTACCTTGGGAGCAGAGCCCGACCCCTCCCTGCCTCCAACTTCCGGTCAGGGAGCTGTCGAGAGCCAGAAGGGCTCCCCTGAGCCTCCTCCTCTCCAGGTTCCACAAGCCCAGGTCCCTCAGCTGTTCCTCACCAGACTTGTCCTCTAGATCCTTACCCCGCTCTGTTGCCCTTCTTTGGACACACTTTATAGCAGGGTTGGAAGATGGCCACTGATGTAAAGACAGAGAAAAAATTCTTAAGAATTTCATAAGCAGACTGATGTTCTTGGCCATTTTACAAAGAGGAAAGTACTTGTGGAGAGCTGGGTAAAGTCAGTTTAGGGTGCTTGGATGCTACATCTAGCACAAAGCTTCACTGCTTTCCACCCCTACACAGATTTTAGCCAAAGTGTGGGTTTGGTCTTCTCATCGTTCCTCTTTTATATATGAGGGAAGGAGGAGGTACCAGTGGCACCACCACTAGGGATGGGTGGGTACCTCTCATCATGGCACCATCCATCATGTAGATACTCACCGGGGAACAACAGGACACGGAGTACAAGAGAGAGAACTCCAAAGTTCATATAACCTAGATCAGCAATGGAGCAAAATCTCAAGAGCTCCAAAGCACACAGCTCAAATCCTGGGTGGGCTGAACACTGAGGACACAGGATTTCTCCCAGCTATAGAGCATCTTCCCCACAGCAGAGGTGGCTGCAGGACACGGATGCACACGCAGCATGGGATAATTCACAACTAGTGAAGCCCCCGGGCTGGACAGCCATGCTGCAAGCCTGGCTTCATGGGTAAGGAGAGGAACAGGTGAGGACACGTGACCACAGCTCTTGGCCAGTGTCTCCTGTTCACACACTGCAGCAGAAATAAACAGAACGTTGCCAAAAAACTAAGCGCCATGTGATGTTGGGAAACATCAAGTTGCCTCTTACATAATGTAAACCAGCCCAGCATCCCCAGCATGCTTGCCTGTATGTTTTGGAGCTTGCACAGTATTTGAGAGAGAGTTGACAGTGCGCTGGGAGGTGTAGCTGTTGCCATGGCTTCCTAATTACCTTCTGCGAGGTTACCATAGAGAAAAGCCCAGAGCTGTCTTTAGAAACAATGGCACTTCAACTTTGTTTACATGGATTTTTCAGTTTTTAAATAAAACTTTACACGAGCCAGAAATGGAGCCTTCAGCCCACTGCAGAGCAGGGAGGGCTTTATCCCTGCAGAAACTGAACAAGTATTTCAACATTTGTTTATTTCCCATCGCATGGGAAGAGCAATATTTTGGGAGGTGGGGCAGGTTGCTTGGCTGGGTAGCTGGTGAGTTGTTTGGTTTATGGGTTTTATGTTTTTTTTTCCCCCACTGAGAGACCAGAAGAGTTGAGAATTGCATCTGGGAAGAGACAGACACAGTTTGGGTGTTCATCAGAGACAGTCTCTGCTTCAAGGCTCAGTTACAGAGATGGAAAAGCTCCATTGGAAGTGCACCAGCAAAGTCACACATCCAGAGTAGGTGATGGGCTGGTGCGTTTGCCTGGACCACAGAAGATACAGGATCCAGTGCAGACATTGAAAAGGTCCTAGGGAGCACTTAGCCTTTTGACCTCAGTCACAGCCCAAAAGAAAATAGCCTGGTCTTTTAAGTATGGGGAAATCAGGCCCTGTTTACTATTTCTGTCTCAAAAGAAAGAGGTATTGTAGGTCTAAGAAAGTCTTGCTTACAGAAAAGATTAATTCCCTCAAAAAACAAAATACAACAAAACCAAACAAACAAAACAAACAAACTAAAACCCAAACAGGTCTGAGCAAACCTGGATTTCCAAACAAAAACCTGTTTGGCCGAACCATGGCTTTGCCCAACATTGTCCTCTGCTTTAGAGCTTCCAAAGAGGGCAGAGGATGTACAGATCTGAAGCAATATAAAAGGTGCTTATAGTCATGACACTGCAGAGTGGCTTTTTTGGTAAAAATAACTTACATTTACTGCACTAAAAATCCTTTTTGTGTTGCACAATTGTAGCACTTGGAAGGGAGAACCAGCTCCCATCAGCAGTCTGTTGGTAAGGGGTGGGTTCATTGTGCAGGTCATTAGGTAGGAAGGGAATTGCAGAAGCCACTTGGGACCAGATGACTCTGGTATTTTACAAAAGACATCTTGTGATGCACCTCATCACCACATCCCTGTGCCCTTCCACGTGTTGATAAACCTACCTCCTGAGACTTACCTTTCCAAAACCTGGCTTCTAAAAGGGTTGCACCAGGATAAGCTGCAGCCTCCCTTGGCTTCCACACCTCACCCACCTCAAGAGAAGGCGGCATGGGTGACCTTCTGAAAGACTGGAGATTGTTCAGCAAGGGCTTTCTCCAGTTCCATGGAGATATTTGCAGTGCAGGCACCCCTGAGGCAGATCCGGTTGGCAGAGTCAGTGCTGCCTGGGGTGCATTTTATCTCAGCCTGAAATAGATGTCTACACTGGTTAGAAGAATTGCTCCTCACAGCACCTGTCTCTCTTCACTGGCTTTGAAAGGAGTCTGTAGGGTCTCTTTCAGCTGTAGCCACACACTTCACTGACTTCTATCTAAGTGAGATGAATTCTACCCTGAAGTGCTACCTTTAATTTTTTTAATATCTCAGGTGACTGTACATCTTCATAAACACAGAAGATCCACCATTTGACCTCATTAACTGACCTCAGCAATACCACAGACTCTGGAAACCTTGAGGGACTGGAAGGGTTTCAGCCAAATGCGGGTGGCCACGGTGTTAGTAGTGGGCTAAGACTTAAGAGCTGATTTGCACAGAGCATCACCTCCCACAGCTTGGTACAGCCGGAGATTCAGAAGAACTCTGCTTGGTGGTGCAATGATACACGTAACTTCACAACACTGTCAGAAAGACAGAGAATGCTACACCCGCCATTTGGTATCAATAATGTAAGAGTTTATTAATTCTGCAGCAGAAGAAGTTAATTGGCTGGGGATAAATGATGAAGGTACCAGGCGGCAGGGGAGGTCTGCTCACAATAAATGAAATTGACTATTATTAATACATAGCAAGATTAAAGCAATTTCCATCTGATTCATGGGTCCTGTTTTCTCTAAAGACAAGCGAGGTGGACAGAATTGTCTCTTTCTGCTTTCAAGTCTCAAGCATTTCCGTCAAATTTGCATTTGACTTTCTGTCCTAATGGAGGGAGGATGAGCAGCTTGTACCACCACCTCAGCCCAGACAGGTGGCCAGGAAAGGAGGAAATCCACTCAGCAGCTGTGACACTGTTTTGTGAGAACTTGTTGTAACACTTTCTCTTAGCTGATCCGTTTTTATCAAAGGATAAATAAGAAAAAGAGAAATAAAGACAAATAAGAAGTTTAAATTTCTCGTGTTAGCTTTTTATGTAATATAAATTAAAAATAAAAAAAAGGGGAAAAAAAAAAGAAAAAAAACCCAAGCAAACAAATCAAAAACAAATGAAAAAAGCCTTTGAAGCAAATCAAACTGATTTCTGGGCTGCTGGTGAATAAAAGAGTACTGGTGCTGTTTTACACCGTGTGCTGGCATTGAAATGCTAAATAACCTGCAGACCAGCGCACTTCCAAGATGCCCTACTAAGAGGGGTCATTACCCCTTTCAGAAATAAAAGGAGCAATCCGGTCTGCAAACAAGCTAGAAAAGGCGGAAAGCAGAATACCGAGGAGATCAGGGAGGAAGCCAAAAAAACAATGGCAGAGTCCCCTCTGCTGAAGGGAATGCATCAGATGGGGTGGAACTGTCTTTAAAATGGGGCAAAGATGGCAGCAGAAGAGAAAGGCTGGGTTTTCGACACTGAAAAAATGACAAGCTATTCAGGCTTCCCAGAATAATCCGTAGCTTCCAGAGCAGCAGAGGCAGGGAGGGACAGCTGCAGATGGAGGCAGATGTGAGGATAGCAGGGACTGCTGGTCATGCAGCTCGGTCAAGGGTCCTTCTCACCTGAGTCTGAAACTAATGCATTCATTTGGCTCCTTATTCGGGAGGTATTTGGAAATACTGCCATGAATTAGGTGGCCCTGGCCTCGAGAGTGTGGCAATGTCTCCCTCTAGTAGCTGCCCCTGGCAAGGAAAATTGCCTCCAACTTGCTGTTTTCGATTAAGTGAATTTTCCATTTCCCCATAAATAGAGAGCACTGGCTCCTGCCCTGAGGATGTTTGCTTTGATTCATACTGTCTATACATCTCCTGTATGGCTCACTGCACCAATGTATCTCTGCCTGCAGTGCATAATAATGCCTAACAGTAGTTCTGGCCACTGAAGGAAAAATGTACATTGTGTGAGAGCAATAAGGATCTAGCTCTATCTGTCCTGAGCTTACTGTTATCATTTACATGAGTGAACAGGAGAACAAGGGAAATGTGAGTCATTCCACTCTGATTCAGAAGCATTTTCTACCCTGCCTGCATGAATGGAAATGCCCCAAAAGAGTATCAGGCAACAGGCTGGCCTGCCAACCAGCCCGCCACCTCTACAAATGTGCCTGTCATATTCTCCCTCCGGGTGCTTTTTGTAATACTTCACCCCAATTTCTTTTTCATAGCTCTGTAATGACTGGGTGTTCAGATGTTAGTCATTTCTTCTCCTCAATGATGCCAGTGTTCTAATAGAAGCTATTACCTCTCCCTGCAACCCTTGTCTCCATGGAATCCTTCGGTCAAAGCACCACTACCATTTTCCCCTCTTGCACATTTGGGCCCCTCAGTTCAGGAAGGACAGGGAACTACTGGAGAGAGCTCCGTGCAGAGCCACAGAGATGGTGCAGGGAGCGGAACATCTCCCTGCTGAGGGGAGGCTGAGGGAGATGGGGCTCTTTAGCTTGGAGCAGAGGAGACTGAGGGGAGAACTCATTAATGTTCATAAACATGTAAAGGTGAGTGTCAGGAGGATGGAGCCAGGCTCTGCTCAGTCTCAGCCAATGACAGGACAAGGGGCAATGGGTGCCAGCTGGAACATGGGAGGTTCCATGGAAACATAAGGAGAAACTTTTTCACAATGAGGGTGACGGAGCCTGGCCCAGGCTACCCAGGGGGGCTGTGGAGTCTCCTTCTCTGGAGACTTTCCAAACCTACCCGGATCTGTTCCTCTGTGACCTGATCTGGGTGGTCCTGCTCTGGCAGGGGGGTTGGACTCAATGACCTTTCAAGGTCTGTTTCAACCCCTAACATTCTGTGAGCTGTCCCATTACAGCTCTTCCATCATTCAGGTGCCTCACCACATTGTCCTCTAGGAGTCTTCCAAGAGCCCTTACCTTGCAGATCTGTCTGCTCCCACTTTCATACTCTGTGTCATTCCCTGTCACATTTCTCTCCTCAATAGCCCGTGAAAAGGCTGGGATGCATGGTCATTCGTACAATACCGCCTGCAAGAATCTGCTCCCAGACCTGCAGTCTCTGACTTTCCCCCTGTGCCCCCCTACCTTCCCCCCCAAGGTTCCCCATGGTGGCCTGTCACATGCCGAGAGGTGAGTGAGCAGGTTGCAGTCTCCAGTGAGCAGGTTGCAGTCTCCACACCACAGAGACCCAGGTGTGGCAACAGTTCTCTGGGTTTGCACTTTTCTTTCGTCTCATACCAGCAAAGAAAGTGCTTTTAGACATGAGATCCAAGGTCCCGCTACTGACACAGAGGAGTTGCTACAGTGAAATTCAAAGACTTCTAGCCATGAGTTTGTTTTATTTTCTTCCAAAACCAGGAATCAGAGCACTCTGTGTTTCTCTGCAGAACTGCAAATTGAAACTAAAGAGTAGATTGAAAAGAAGCTGCTCATACTGTATAACGGTGACCTTCCCAAAGAACTTTAATGCCTGAAACATCCTAAAATTTGGTTTGAATCAATTCAATATCACCTCAGCACAAGGCAATCTCTATATCTGAAAAAGGCTGTGAGGAGGAACAAGCTTGTCTAAGCCAGACTGGCAGCATTGCAGGTAGGATTTTGATTACAGGAGTGTAGACACCAATTCTCCTTAATGGGATTGATTAAAAGCTTCAACCGAATTATCTTTTACATGGGGTCACTTTTATCGTGGGGTCTGCTGCTTTTTTCCCCCTCACAGGTGCAGGTTCATCACTTCTGCTGATGCTAATGGAAATCACACGTTCTTGCTGGCAACGGGGCCACAGAAAGTTACACAAATCCTTTTACCCTCCAGTCAAGTTGGAAATGGCTTCATCCAGAATAATAGAGTGCATGTGTCAGAAAGTGCCACGGAATAAAGAGGGTCTTGCAGTAGGTTGGAGAGAATGCTGAGCTGAAGAGGCCTGTGGTGATTTAAGGTGAGTCATGTACTTTTTGAATTGCAGGTTTTTTATCTGCAAAAGCAGGACAAAAGCCCTTTTTCCTGACCCTGTTTTCCTCTTAGCCATTTGTACTCTTCACGACAGGAGTCAGCTATTACAACTGATTGGAATTGTACCGAATGCAGATCTGGGTCTTCCCAGCATCTCCATCCTCCAGGAACAAGCAGGACCTGTACTCTCTGAAGTTCTACAGCATGGACAGGTACCTGAGTTCTACAGCTCAGGTGCAACTCCTCAGGCCGGACACCACCATTGCACAGTGCCCTGAATGGAGGCTTTGTCAATCATGCTGATGCCTGATTAAATTTCCAGCATACACAGCCAGCAACAGGAGTTTCCACAGGCCTGGAGCGAGTGCCTGCAGAATGCCGTGATGCAGGCACTCTTGTGGGCAGCACTGCAGGGCAGTACTCTTGTGGTCCTCAAAGTAAAATATCACAGTAAGGTGACAACAGGATAACACAGGGGTGGGCTAATTCCAACAAAAGATGAATCAGCTCCTGACCAGGGGGATAGGAGAAGAGGATGTGGGGTCCCCTTAAGTACCCTAAGACTAATTAGCATGGTAGAAACCACACTCCTAGGAGACCCTACATGCTAATGTCAGATCACTTCTGTATAACGAACTAGCCACTAATCAGAGCATGTGCAGAAAGGCATTATTAAGATAACCAAAAGGTGACCAGTGAACAAGTACTGTGAAACTTTTCTTTGCTGTAAACTGTCTGAAACCCTACAACCCCACTGAAGAGGGGTGTGAGCTTTGCAGACTGTTGCCTGGCACCCCTCTCTGCTAAAGATTAGATGGTGGCTCTCAACTCTCTGTGCTCCTTGGCTCCTGTGCACCAGGTATGAAACTAAAGCCCACTGAGGGACAGCACTGGTGGCTCTGCCATCCCTGGGCCATGGCTGTGCTGGTGTCAGCTGTGGGTGCTGAGCTCCTGCTGCCACTGCAGTGGAGGTATCCCCATTCTAATATTTGGATCATCTCAGAGCTGCTTTATTTCTGAGGGTGTAAATTACACCCCTGGTAGGCCAGGCAGAAGCTGATGCTTTTCAGCTGAGCCCACTGGCTTGTCAAATGATTTAAATAAACAAAACATGGAGACAAAGTAAAATCGGGGTAGGGAATCACGAGGCAAGGCAGCCTGGGAGTGAGCAGCAGCAGTGGGCCAGTGGTGCATGAAAGCCTGGGCCAGGGTTGCTTCTGCTGGACTGCCAGCCCAATACCCTCTCAGTTACATTGGCCGTGACAAGAATTTGAAATCTGAAACTGGTTTTTACTGGTCCCAGCTGCGTAACTACAGCCCATGAGGAATTAAGGGCTGTATGGGTTGTCTGAGCAGCCAGTAATGACCAGTCCCTGATGTCAGGCAGCAGTCACCAAGAGGAGCATCACTGGAACTCAACTGAGACCCAGCCCCTATAATCTTCCCCAGCACAGACAGCCTCATTTTATCCATTTTGCTTGCAGTAAGCTGAAGCTGGTTTTCCTCCTCTGCCGGGGAACATGAGGAGATCTTTGATTTCTGACCTTGCCCACGCCTCGATGATTTGCTCTTTCCTTGTATTTCCTGACACTTTCCTCTTTGTGCTTCTGCTCCTGCCCCAGGCTGCCTTCTCCCCTTGGGCACCTCAGGGCTTTGTTGCTACGAGAAGATGGGACTGGAATGGCTGATAATTAAAGGGATCAGTAGGAACAAGGCTTCTCTTCCCTTGTCCTCCCTCCAAATACCCTGACAGCCACCACCCTCAGGAGCTAGGCATCCTCCTCTGGCAGTCAGTCCTGACCTCCAAGTGACGGATCAGTCAGCCCTGCAGGCAGCTGAACAGAGTCCTCTGTTGGCTGCCAGAGCCCTGGCTGTGGTAGCACTGTCAGACTGACTCCCTGGGACCCGAGGCTACTCCACCGATAGACTCCTCGAGCAGCCAGGCAGGCACTGCTCTCCATAATGGGTGATGGCAGGCGGTGCAGATGGGAGGGGGGAATTTGATTAATAAAAGAAGCAATTCTTACTCCCCCGCTCTCCTCTCATTACTGGCATTTGAAAAGCAGGATTCACATTTCTTCTGAGCTCTGGTGTTGTGTACAGATGTGAAGCTGTTGTCTCTCGGGAGTGCTTCCACCAGCAGAATTCAGATGGGAGGAAGTGGGCTGGCGACACCCAGCAGACAATAATCTATTGGAAAGTATCCTCTGCAGATGTGCTTCCTCTTCATCAGCACTTATTATTATCAATAAGATTCCTTCCCTTCTGCCCCACGCTAAAATGGGACTGATAGTTTATCTTGTTTTTTTCCAGAAGGATGAAACAAATGAGTGAAAGAAAAGCAAGAAAAAGTATCTGTTCTGGGTGGGACTGACTCCCAAGATGAATGAGGCTTCTGGGTGACAGAAGTTCCACTGAAGCCTAGACACCAGCTTTGCTAGGCAGCAGATCAAGATGTGGTCCTTAGGTTTGAACTGTGACATGCCCTGTGCTGCCTTCAACCACCTCAGTAAAAGCACAGAACCATTTTTTTTTTCCTCAGAAGCTTCTCCTGGGTAGGATTCACTGTCCCCCTGAAGGTTACAGGAGCCTCCTGAACCATTCCTTTTTAGCGAGACAAGTCTGTGGCAGGTCTGTCATCTTTCTGCTGTGGACACACAGTTGTGTTGCATCAGTCAGCTCTGAGTTCTTTGGACACAGCATCTTCCTCTGTCCTGCCAGAGGGTAGCACCCACTGCATCAGCACCTGAACTCTGTTGGGTCCCGAGTGGCTGACCCACCCACGCAGGTGCTCAGCCTGCTAGAGATGACCTTGTGCTTACAGCTGGGATCATAGAATCATAAGGTTGGCAAAGATCTCCAAGATCATCAAGTCCAACCTTCTACCCAACACCTCCATGACCACTAGACCATGTCCCAGAGCACCACATCCACCATGTTTTCTGAACACCTCCAGGGAATGTGACTCCACCACTTCCCTGGGCAGCCTCTTCCAGTGCTTAACAATGGGGATTTATTGTAAGTGTTACCCAGTGACTGCTCATGCCTCTCACTCTTCCAGAAGTGAGAAGACAATGCTGCAATGGGGTGGTAAGTGAAGTATTTTGGGACTTACTTGCACATGAGTGTGAAAAGAGCTGGTGCCATCTGAAGCTGCAATGTAATGGGCTGAATCTGTGAAGGATTGAAGATAATCAGCATTTCAGAGGTCCTGAATCATGAGGCCTTAATTTAGGAGAAATTAATGGTGCTCATCTTTATAAACAGCTCTTCCTGAGAGTCTAAAGGAAACCTTTACCCCGGTGGAGTTGTGAGCAGGCCCATTGCCAGAAGGTGTAAAGGCAGAGGTCTGCGGATGGCAAAGAAGCTTGGACCACCACAGAACTCCTCAGGAAATGAGCAACTTTCCCACAGAACATTAGGTGGGATAAAACCTTTTGTGAGTAGAGTTTCAAGGGAGGGGGATTATTTTGTTATACTATATTTAATTATTGTTTTGTTTTGTTTTTAATGAGAGGAACATGAAGTTTTGGAAAAAGAAAAAACACAAAATGACACACACAACCCCCCCAACCCTAAAATGGAAACTATTGGCTGTATTTCAGCACATTATTGTTTCTTTCTAACCTAATCTGTGAATCTTGGGGGTTTTACTGTTTGTTTTTTTGGTGTTTTTAAGCAAAAAGTCTTATGCTGTGCTAATGTTTTGGTCTGTGGACTTTCTCCCTGCTGTCTTGCAGCTCTGGAGGCCTCAGCACAGGAAGGACATGGACCTGGTGGAGCAGGTCCAGAGGAGGGCCATGAAGATGATCAGGGGCCTGGAGCTCCTCTCCTATGAGGACAGGATGAGGGAGCTGGGATTGTTCAGCCTGGAGAAGAGAAGGCTCCAGGGAGACCCAACAGCCACCTTCCAGTGCCTGAAGGGAGCTGACAAAAAGCCTGGAGAGGGCCTGGAGTGAAAGGACGAGGGGCAATGGGTTTAAATTAGAAAGGAGTGGATTTAGATGAGAAATAAGGAGGAAGTTTTTTACCATGAGAGTGGTGGAGCACTGGAACAGGTTGTCCAGGGAGGTGGTTGAAGTCCCATCCCTGGAGACATTCAAGGTGGGGCTGACAGAACTCTGAGCACCCTGCTCTAGTTGCAGATGTCCCTGCTCTCAGCAGGGTGGTTGGACCAGGTGACCTCTAGAGGTCCCTTCCCACCCAGACATTGCTATGTTTCTATGTTTACTGCATTTTTGTATGGAAAAAAAAAAATATCATTTTTTCTGGATCCAAAATCCCAACCAAACCAAAATGTTACATTAAGTTGAATCCAGAGTTATTTTCTGATGGCTCCTTTTTTTTTTTTTTTTATTAGAGTTAAACAANGCAGGCCCATTGCCAGAAGGTGTAAAGGCAGAGGTCTGCGGATGGCAAAGAAGCTTGGACCACCACAGAACTCCTCAGGAAATGAGCAACTTTCCCACAGAACATTAGGTGGGATAAAACCTTTTGTGAGTAGAGTTTCAAGGGAGGGGGATTATTTTGTTATACTATATTTAATTATTGTTTTGTTTTGTTTTTAATGAGAGGAACATGAAGTTTTGGAAAAAGAAAAAACACAAAATGACACACACAACCCCCCCAACCCTAAAATGGAAACTATTGGCTGTATTTCAGCACATTATTGTTTCTTTCTAACCTAATCTGTGAATCTTGGGGGTTTTACTGTTTGTTTTTTTGGTGTTTTTAAGCAAAAAGTATTATGCTGTGCTAATGTTTTGGTCTGTGGACTTTCTCCCTGCTGTCTTGCAGCTCTGG